>VCKV01000415.1:0-90550 GCA_005876975.1 Drosophila orena | reverse complement strand
TTAAAAAATAACTAGTTTTTAAAGGTCTGTTATCGATAAAACTATTTTTAAGAGGTACAAAATCGTTTTTTATTGAAAAAAATAGTTTTTTGAGGTGGAAAAATGAAAATATTTAATTCTAAGTGTTGGGAAACGTCAAAAACTATTTGTAATGTGTGGTTTAACGTTATTTATTGAAATAACTAGTTTTTAAAGGTCTGTTATCGATAAAACTATTTTTAAGAGGTACAAAATCGTTTTTTATTGAAAAAAATAGTTTTTTGAGGTGGAAAAATGAAAATATTTAATTCTAAGTGTTGGGAAACGTCAAAAACTATTTGTAATGTGTGGTTTAACGTTATTTATTAAAATAACTAGTTTTTATAGGTCTGTTATCGATAAAACTATTTTTAAGAGGTACAAAATCGTTTTTTATTGAGAAAAAATAGTTTTTTGAGGTGGAAAAATGAAAATATTTAATTCTAAGTGTTGGGAAACGTCAAAAACTATTTGTAATGTGTGGTTTAACGTTATTTATTAAAAATAACTAGTTTTTAAAGGTCTGTTATCGATAAAACTATTTTTAAGAGGTACAAAATCGTTTTTTATTGAGAAAAAATAGTTTTTTGAGGTGGAAAAATGAAAATATTTAATTCTAAGTGTTGGGAAACGTCAAAAACTATTTGTAATGTGTGGTTTAACGTTATTTATTGAAAATAACTAGTTTTTAAAGGTCTGTATCGATAAAACTATTTTTAAGAGGAACAAAATCGTTTTTATTGAAAAAAATAGTTTTTTGAGGTGGAAAAATGAAAATATTTAATTCTAAGTGTTGGGAAACGTCAAAAACTATTTGTAATGTGTGGTTTAACGTTATTTATTGAAAATAACTAGTTTTTAAAGGTCTGTTATCGATAAAACTATTTTTAAGAGGTACAAAATCGTTTTTTATTGAAAAAAAATAGTTTTTTGAGGTGGAAAAATGAAAATATTTAATTCTAAGTGTTGAAACGTCAAAAACTATTGTAATGTGTGGTTTAAACGTTATTTATTAAAAATAACTAGTTTTTAAAGGTCTGTTATCGATAAAACTATTTTTAAGAGGTACAAAATCGTTTTTTATTGAGAAAAAATAGTTTTTTGAGGTGGAAAAATGAAAATATTTAATTCTAAGTGTTGGGAAACGTCAAAAACTATTTGTAATGTGTGGTTAACGTTATTTATTGAAAATAACTAGTTTTTAAAGGTCTGTTATCGATAAAACTATTTTTAAGAGGTACAAAATCGTTTTTTATTGAAAAAAATAGTTTTTTGAGGTGGAAAAATGAAAATATTTAATTCTAAGTGTTGGGAAACGTCAAAAACTATTTGTAATGTGTGGTTTAACGTTATTTATTGAAAATAACTAGTTTTTAAAGGTCTGTTATCGATAAAACTATTTTTAAGAGGTACAAAATCGTTTTTTATTGAAAAAAAATAGTTTTTTGAGGTGGAAAAATGAAAATATTTAATTCTAAGTGTTGGGAAACGTCAAAAACTATTTGTAATGTGTGGTTTAACGTTATTTATTGAAAATAACTAGTTTTTAAAGGTCTGTTATCGATAAAACTATTTTTAAGAGGTACAAAATCGTTTTTTATTGAAAAAAAATAGTTTTTTGAGGTGGAAAAATGAAAATATTTAATTCTAAGTGTTGGGAAACGTCAAAAACTATTTGTAATGTGTGGTTTAACGTTATTTATTTAAAATAACTAGTTTTTATAGGTTGTTATCGATAAAACTATTTTTAAGAGGTACAAAATCGTTTTTTATTGAAAAAAATAGTTTTTTGAGGTGGAAAAATGAAAATATTTAATTCTAAGTGTTGGGAAACGTCAAAAACTATTGTAATGTGTGGTTAAACGTTATTTATTAAAAATAACTAGTTTTTAAAGGTCTGTTATCGATAAAACTATTTTTAAGAGGTACAAATCGTTTTTTTATTGAGAAAAAAAATAGTTTTTTGAGGTGGAAAAATGAAAATATTTAATTCTAAGTGTTGGGAAACGTCAAAAACTATTTGTAATGTGTGGTTTAACGTTATTTATTAAAATAACTAGTTTTTATAGGTTGTTATCGATAAAACTATTTTTTAAGAGGTACAAAATCGTTTTTTATTGAGAAAAAATAGTTTTTTGAGGTGGAAAAATGAAAATATTTAATTCTAAGTGTTGGGAAACGTCAAAAACTATTTGTAATGTGTGGTTAAACGTTATTTATTAAAAATAACTAGTTTTTAAAGGTCTGTTATCGATAAAACTATTTTTAAGAGGTACAAAATCGTTTTTTATTGAAAAAAAATAGTTTTTTGAGGTGGAAAAATGAAAATATTTAATTCTAAGTGTTGGGAAACGTCAAAAACTATTTGTAATGTGTGGTTTAACGTTATTTATTGAAAATAACTAGTTTTTAAAGGTCTGTTATCGATAAAACTATTTTTAAGAGGTACAAAATCGTTTTTTATTGAAAAAAAATAGTTTTTTGAGGTGGAAAAATGAAAATATTTAATTCTAAGTGTTGGGAAACGTCAAAAACTATTTGTAATGTGTGGTTTAACGTTATTTATTGAAAATAACTAGTTTTTAAAGGTCTGTTATCGATAAAACTATTTTTTAAAGGTACAAAATCGTTTTTTATTGAAAAAAAATAGTTTTTTTTGAGGTGGAAAAATGAAAATATTTAATTCTAAGTGTTGGGAAACGTCAAAAACTATTTGTAATGTGTGGTTAACGTTATTTATTAAAATAACTAGTTTTTATAGGTTGGAAACAAAATCGATAAAACTATTTTAAGAGGTACAAAATCGTTTTTTATTGAGAAAAAATAGTTTTTTGAGGTGGAAAAATGAAAATATTTAATTCTAAGTGTTGGGAAACGTCAAAAACTATTTGTAATGTGTGGTTAACGTTATTTATTAAAAATAACTAGTTTTTAAAGGTCTGTTATCGATAAAACTATTTTTAAGAGGTACAAAATCGTTTTTTATTGAAAAAAAATAGTTTTTTGAGGTGGAAAATGAAAATATTTAATTCTAAGTGTTGGGAAACGTCAAAAACTATTTGTAATGTGTGGTTTAACGTTATTTATTGAAAATAACTAGTTTTTAAAGGTCTGTTATCGATAAAACTATTTTTAAGAGGTACAAAATCGTTTTTTATTGAAAAAAATAGTTTTTTGAGGTGGAAAAATGAAAATATTTAATTCTAAGTGTTGGGAAACGTCAAAAAACTATTGTAATGTGTGGTTTAACGTTATTTATTAAAATAACTAGTTTTTAAAGGGTGTTATCGATAAAACTATTTTTAAGAGGTACAAAATCGTTTTTTATGAGAAAAAAATAGTTTTTTGAGGTGGAAAAATGAAAAATATTAATTCTAAGTGTTGGGAAACGTCAAAAACTATTTGTAATGTGTGGTTTAACGTTATTTATTGAAAATAACTAGTTTTTAAAGGTCTGTTATCGATAAAACTATTTTTAAGAGGTACAAAATCGTTTTTTATTAGGAAAAAAAATTTTTTTGAGGTGGAAAAATGAAAATATTTAATTCTAAGTGTTGGGAAACGTCAAAAACTATTTGTAATGTGTGGTTTAACGTTATTTATTGAAAATAACTAGTTTTTAAAGGTCTGTTATCGATAAAACTATTTTTAAGAGGTACAAAATCGTTTTTTATTGAAAAAAAATAGTTTTTTGAGGTGGAAAAATGAAAATATTTAATTCTAAGTGTTGGGAAACGTCAAAAACTATTTGTAATGTGTGGTTAACGTTATTTATTAAAAATAACTAGTTTTTAAAGGTCTGTTATCGATAAAACTATTTTTAAGAGGTACAAAATCGTTTTTTATTGAAAAAAATAGTTTTTTGAGGTGAAAAAATGAAAATATTTAATTCTAAGTGTTGGGAAACGTCAAAAACTATTTGTAATGTGTGGTTTAACGTTATTTATTGAAAATAACTAGTTTTTAAAGGTCTGTTATCGATAAAACTATTTTTAAGAGGTACAAAATCGTTTTTTTTAGAAAAAAAAATAGTTTTTTGAGGTCGAAAAATGAAAATATTTAATTCTAAGTGTTGGGAAACGTCAAAAACTATTTGTAATGTGTGGTTTAAACGTTATTTATTGAAAAATAACTAGTTTTTAAAGGTCTGTTATCGATAAAACTATTTTTAAGAGGTACAAAATCGTTTTTTATTGAAAAAAATAGTTTTTGAGGTGGAAAAATGAAAATATTTAATTCTAAGTGTTGGGAAACGTCAAAAACTATTTGTAATGTGTGGTTTACGTTATTTATTGAAAATAACTAGTTTTTTTAAAGGTCTGTTATCGATAAAACTATTTTTAAGAGGTACAAAAATCGTTTTTTTATTAAAAAAAAATAGTTTTTTGAGGTGGAAAAATGAAAATATTTAATTCTAAGTGTTGGGAAACGTCAAAAACTATTTGTAATGTGTGGTTTAACGTTATTTATTAAAAATAACTAGTTTTTATAGGTTGGCAATCGATAAAACTATTTTTAAGAGGTACAAAATCGTTTTTTATTGAGAAAAAATAGTTTTTTGAGGTGGAAAAATGAAAATATTTAATTCTAAGTGTTGGGAAACGTCAAAAACTATTTGTAATGTGTGGTTAAACGTTATTTATTAAAAATAACTAGTTTTTAAAGGTCTGTTATCGATAAAACTATTTTTAAGAGGTACAAAATCGTTTTTTATTGAAAAAAAATAGTTTTTTGAGGTGGAAAAATGAAAATATTTAATTCTAAGTGTTGGGAAACGTCAAAAACTATTTGTAATGTGTGGTTTAACGTTATTTATTAAATATACTAGTTTTTATAGGTTGTTATCGATAAAACTATTTTTAAAGAGGTACAAAATCGTTTTTTATTGAGAAAAAAATAGTTTTTTGAGGTGGAAAAATGAAAATATTTAATTCTAAGTGTTGGGAAACGTCAAAAACTATTTGTAATGTGTGGTTTAAACGTTATTTATTAAAAATAACTAGTTTTTAAAGGTCTGTATCGATAAAACTATTTTTAAGAGGTACAAAATCGTTTTTATTGAAAAAAAATAGTTTTTTGAGGTGGAAAAATGAAAATATTTAATTCTAAGTGTTGGGAAACGTCAAAAACTATTTGTAATGTGTGGTTAAACGTTATTTATTAAAAATAACTAGTTTTTAAAGGTCTGTTATCGATAAAACTATTTTTAAGAGGTACAAAATCGTTTTTATTGAAAAAAAATAGTTTTTTGAGGTGGAAAAATGAAAATATTTAATTCTAAGTGTTGGAAACGTCAAAAACTATTTGTAATGTGTGGTTTAACGTTATTTATTAAAAATAACTAGTTTTTAAAGGTCTGTTATCGATAAAACTATTTTTAAGAGGTACAAAATCGTTTTTTATTGAAAAAAAATAGTTTTTGAGGTGGAAAAATGAAAATATTTAATTCTAAGTGTTGGGAAACGTCAAAAACTATTTGTAATGTGTGGTTTAACGTTATTTATTAAAAATAACTAGTTTTTAAAGGTCTGTTATCGATAAAACTATTTTCTTTCTACCTCTAAAGGTACAAAATCGTTTTTTATTGAGAAAAAATAGTTTTTTGAGGTGGAAAAATGAAAATATTTAATTCTAAGTGTTGGGAAACGTCAAAAACTATTTGTAATGTGTGGTTTAACGTTATTTATTAAAAATAACTAGTTTTTATAGGTCTGCAATCGATAAAACTATTTTTAAGAGGTACAAAATCGTTTTTTATTGAGAAAAAATAGTTTTTTGAGGTGGAAAAATGAAAATATTTAATTCTAAGTGTTGGGAAACGTCAAAAACTATTTGTAATGTGTGGTTAAACGTTATTTATTAAAAATAACTAGTTTTTAAAGGTCTGTTATCGATAAAACTATTTTTAAGAGGTACAAAATCGTTTTTTATTGAAAAAAAATAGTTTTTTGAGGTGGAAAATGAAAATATTTAATTCTAAGTGTTGGGAAACGTCAAAAACTATTTGTAATGTGTGGTTTAACGTTATTTATTAAAAAACTAGTTTTTAAGGTCTGTTATCGATAAAACTATTTTTAAGAGGTACAAAATCGTTTTTTATTGAAAAAAAATAGTTTTTTGAGGTGGAAAAATGAAAAATATTAATTCTAAGTGTTGGGAAACGTCAAAAACTATTTGTAATGTGTGGTTTAACGTTATTTATTAAAAATAACTAGTTTTAAAGGTTGGCAATCGATAAAACTATTTTTAAAGGTACAAAATCGTTTTTATTGAGAAAAAAAATAGTTTTTTGAGGTGGAAAAATGAAAATATTTAATTCTAAGTGTTGGGAAACGTCAAAAACTATTTGTAATGTGTGGTTTAACGTTATTTATTAAAATAACTAGTTTTTAAAGGTCTGTTATCGATAAAACTATTTTTAAAGAGGTACAAAATCGTTTTTTATTGAGAAAAAAATAGTTTTTTGAGGTGGAAAAATGAAAATATTTAATTCTAAGTGTTGGGAAACGTCAAAAACTATTTGTAATGTGTGGTTTAACGTTATTTATTAAAATAACTAGTTTTTATAGGTTGGCAATCGATAAAACTATTTTTAAGAGGTACAAAATCGTTTTTTATTGAAAAAAAATAGTTTTTTGAGGTGGAAAAATGAAAATATTTAATTCTAAGTGTTGGGAAACGTCAAAAACTATTTGTAATGTGTGGTTTAACGTTATTTATTAAAAATAACTAGTTTTTAAAGGTCTGTTATCGATAAAACTATTTTTAAGAGGTACAAAATCGTTTTTTATTGAAAAAAAATAGTTTTTTGAGGTGGAAAAATGAAAATATTTAATTCTAAGTGTTGGGAAACGTCAAAAACTATTTGTAATGTGTGGTTTAACGTTATTTATTAAAATAACTAGTTTTTATAGGTTGGTTATCGATAAAACTATTTTTAAGAGGTACAAAATCGTTTTTTATGAGAAAAAAAATAGTTTTTTGAGGTGGAAAAATGAAAATATTTAATTCTAAGTGTTGGGAAACGTCAAAAACTATTTGTAATGTGTGGTTAAACGTTATTTATTGAAAATAACTAGTTTTTAAAGGTCTGTTATCGATAAAACTATTTTTAAGAGGTACAAAATCGTTTTTTATTGAAAAAAATAGTTTTTTGAGGTGGAAAAATGAAAATATTTAATTCTAAGTGTTGGGAAACGTCAAAAACTATTTGTAATGTGTGGTTTAACGTTATTTATTAAAATAACTAGTTTTATAGGTTGTTATCGATAAAACTATTTTTAAAGGTACAAAATCGTTTTTTATTGAGAAAAAATAGTTTTTTGAGGTGGAAAAATGAAAATATTTAATTCTAAGTGTTGGGAAACGTCAAAAACTATTTGTAATGTGTGGTTTAAACGTTATTTATTAAAAATAACTAGTTTTTAAAGGTCTGTTATCGATAAAACTATTTTTAAGAGGTACAAAATCGTTTTTTATTGAAAAAAAATAGTTTTTTGAGGTGGAAAAATGAAAATATTTAATTCTAAGTGTTGGGAAACGTCAAAAACTATTTGTAATGTGTGGTTTAACGTTATTTATTAAAAATAACTAGTTTTTAAAGTCTGTTATCGATAAAACTATTTTTAAGAGGTACAAAATCGTTTTTTATTGAAAAAAAATAGTTTTTTGAGGTGGAAAAATGAAAATATTTAATTCTAAGTGTTGGAAACGTCAAAAACTATTTGTAATGTGTGGTTTAAACGTTATTTATTAAAATAACTAGTTTTTAAAGGTCTGTTATCGATAAAACTATTTTTAAGAGGTACAAAATCGTTTTTTATTGAAAAAAAATAGTTTTTTGAGGTGGAAAAATGAAAATATTTAATTCTAAGTGTTGGGAAACGTCAAAAACTATTTGTAATGTGTGTTTAACGTTATTTATTAAAAATAACTAGTTTTTATAGGTCTGGTTATCGATAAAACTATTTTTAAAAGGTACAAAATCGTTTTTTATTGAGAAAAAATAGTTTTTTGAGGTGGAAAAATGAAAATATTTAATTCTAAGTGTTGGGAAACGTCAAAAACTATTTGTAATGTGTGGTTTAACGTTATTTATTGAAAATAACTAGTTTTTAAAGGTCTGTTATCGATAAAACTATTTTTTAAAGGTACAAAATCGTTTTTTATTGAGAAAAAATAGTTTTTTGAGGTGGAAAAATGAAAATATTTAATTCTAAGTGTTGGGAAACGTCAAAAACTATTTGTAATGTGTGGTTTAACGTTATTTATTAAAAATAACTATTTTTTTAGAGGTCTGTTATCGATAAAACTATTTTTAAGAGGTACAAAATCGTTTTTTATTGAAAAAAAATAGTTTTTTGAGGTGGAAAAATGAAAATATTTAATTCTAAGTGTTGGGAAACGTCAAAAACTATTTGTAATGTGTGGTTTAACGTTATTTATTAAAAATAACTAGTTTTTAAAGGTCTGTTATCGATAAAACTATTTTTAAGAGGTACAAAATCGTTTTTTATTGAAAAAAAATAGTTTTTTGAGGTGGAAAAATGAAAATATTTAATTCTAAGTGTTGGGAAACGTCAAAAACTATTTGTAATGTGTGGTTTAACGTTATTTATTAAAAATAACTAGTTTTTATAGGTGGCAATCGATAAAACTATTTTTAAGAGGTACAAAATCGTTTTTTATTGAAAAAATAGTTTTTTGAGGTGGAAAAATGAAAATATTTAATTCTAAGTGTTGGGAAACGTCAAAAACTATTTGTAATGTGTGGTTAAACGTTATTTATTGAAAATAACTAGTTTTTAAAGGTCTGTTATCGATAAAACTATTTTTAAGAGGTACAAAATCGTTTTTTATTGAAAAAAAATAGTTTTTTTGAGGTGGAAAAATGAAAATATTTAATTCTAAGTGTTGGGAAACGTCAAAAACTATTTGTAATGTGTGGTTTAACGTTATTTATTAAAAATAACTAGTTTTTATAGGTCTGGTTATCGATAAAACTATTTTTAAGAGGTACAAAATCGTTTTTTATTGAGAAAAAATAGTTTTTTGAGGTGGAAAAATGAAAATATTTAATTCTAAGTGTTGGGAAACGTCAAAAACTATTTGTAATGTGTGGTTTAACGTTATTTATTGAAAATAACTAGTTTTTAAAGGTCTGTTATCGATAAAACTATTTTTAAGAGGTACAAAATCGTTTTTTATTGAAAAAAATATTTTTTTGAGGTGGAAAAATGAAAATATTTAATTCTAAGTGTTGGAAACGTCAAAAACTATTTGTAATGTGTGGTTAACGTTATTTATTAAAAAATACTAGTTTTTATAGGTCTGTTATCGATAAAACTATTTTTAAGAGGTACAAAATCGTTTTTTATTGAGAAAAAAATAGTTTTTTGAGGTGGAAAAATGAAAATATTTAATTCTAAGTGTTGGGAAACGTCAAAAACTATTTGTAATGTGTGGTTTAACGTTATTTATTAAAAATAACTAGTTTTTAAAGGTCTGTTATCGATAAAACTATTTTTAAGAGGTACAAAATCGTTTTTTATTGAAAAAAAATAGTTTTTTGAGGTGGAAAAATGAAAATATTTAATTCTAAGTGTTGGGAAACGTCAAAAACTATTTGTAATGTGTGGTTTAAACGTTATTTATTAAAAATAACTAGTTTTTAAGGTCTGTTATCGATAAAACTATTTTAAGAGGTACAAAATCGTTTTTTATTGAGAAAAAATAGTTTTTTTGAGGTGGAAAAATGAAAATATTTAATTCTAAGTGTTGGGAAACGTCAAAAACTATTTGTAATGTGTGGTTTAAACGTTATTTATTAAAAATAACTAGTTTTTAAAGGTCTGTTATCGATAAAACTATTTTTAAGAGGTACAAATCGTTTTTTATTGAAAAAAAATAGTTTTTTGAGGTGGAAAAATGAAAATATTTAATTCTAAGTGTTGGGAAACGTCAAAAACTATTTGTAATGTGTGGTTAAACGTTATTTATTAAAAATAACTAGTTTTTTTCGATAAAACTATTTTGAAGAGGTAAAAAATCGTTTTTATTGAAAAAAAAATAGTTTTTTGAGGTGGAAAAATGAAAATATTTAATTCTAAGTGTTGGGAAACGTCAAAAACTATTTGTAATGTGTGGTTTAACGTTATTTATTAAAAATAACTAGTTTTTATAGGTTGTTATCGATAAAACTATTTTTTAAAGGTACAAAATCGTTTTTTATTGAGAAAAAATAGTTTTTTGAGGTGGAAAAATGAAAATATTTAATTCTAAGTGTTGGGAAACGTCAAAAACTATTTGTAATGTGTGGTTTAAACGTTATTTATTAAAAATAACTAGTTTTTAAAGGTCTGTTATCGATAAAACTATTTTTAAGAGGTACAAAATCGTTTTTTATTGAAAAAAAATAGTTTTTTGAGGTGGAAAAATGAAAATATTTAATTCTAAGTGTTGGGAAACGTCAAAAACTATTTGTAATGTGTGGTTTAACGTTATTTATTAAAAATAACTAGTTTTTAAAGGTCTGTTATCGATAAAACTATTTTTAAAAGGTACAAAATCGTTTTTTATTGAAAAAAAATAGTTTTTTTAAGGTGGAAAAATGAAAATATTTAATTCTAAGTGTTGGGAAACGTCAAAAACTATTTGTAATGTGTGGTTTAACGTTATTTATTAAAAATAACTAGTTTTTAAGGTCTGTTCGATATAAAACTATTTTTAAGAGGTACAAAATCGTTTTTTATTGAAAAAAAATAGTTTTTTTGAGGTGGAAAAATGAAAATATTTAATTCTAAGTGTTGGGAAACGTCAAAAACTATTTGTAATGTGTGGTTTTAACGTTATTTATTAAATAACTAGTTTTTAAAGGTCTGTTATCGATAAAACTATTTTTTAAAGGTACAAAATCGTTTTTATTGAGAAAAAAAATAGTTTTTTGAGGTGGAAAAATGAAATATTTAATTCTAAGTGTTGGGAAACGTCAAAAACTATTTGTAATGTGTGGTTTAACGTTATTTATTAAAATAACTAGTTTTTAAAGGTCTGTTATCGATAAAACTATTTTTAAGAGGTACAAAATCGTTTTTATTGAAAAAAAATAGTTTTTTGAGGTGGAAAAATGAAAATATTTAATTCTAAGTGTTGGGAAACGTCAAAAACTATTTGTAATGTGTGGTTTAAACGTTATTTATTAAAAATAACTAGTTTTTAAAGGTCTGTTATCGATAAAACTATTTTTAAGAGGTACAAAATCGTTTTTTATTGAAAAAAAATAGTTTTTTGAGGTGGAAAAATGAAAATATTTAATTCTAAGTGTTGGGAAACGTCAAAAACTATTTGTAATGTGTGGTTTAACGTTATTTATTAAAAATAACTAGTTTTTATAGGTTCTCGTTTTATAAAACTATTTTTTAAAGGTACAAAATCGTTTTTTATTGAGAAAAATAGTTTTTTGAGGTGGAAAAATGAAAATATTTAATTCTAAGTGTTGGGAAACGTCAAAAACTTTGTAATGTGTGGTTTAAACGTTATTTATTAAAAATAACTAGTTTTTAAAGGTCTGTTATCGATAAAACTATTTTTAAGAGGTACAAAATCGTTTTTTATTGAGAAAAAAAATAGTTTTTTGAGGTGGAAAAATGAAAATATTTAATTCTAAGTGTTGGGAAACGTCAAAAACTATTTGTAATGTGTGGTTTAACGTTATTTATTAAAATAACTAGTTTTTAAAGGTCTGTTATCGATAAAACTATTTTTAAGAGGTACAAAATCGTTTTTTATTGAAAAAAATAGTTTTTTGAGGTGGAAAAATGAAAATATTTAATTCTAAGTGTTGGGAAACGTCAAAAACTATTTGTAATGTGTGGTTAACGTTATTTATTAAAAATAACTAGTTTTTAAAGGTCTGTTATCGATAAAACTATTTTTAAGAGGTACAAAATCGTTTTTTATTGAAAAAAAATAGTTTTTTGAGGTGGAAAAATGAAAATATTTAATTCTAAGTGTTGGGAAACGTCAAAAACTATTTGTAATGTGTGGTTTAACGTTATTTATTAAAATAACTAGTTTTTATAGGTCTGTTATCGATAAAACTATTTTTAAGAGGTACAAAATCGTTTTTTATTGAGAAAAAATAGTTTTTTGAGGTGGAAAAATGAAAATATTAATTCTAAGTGTTGGGAAACGTCAAAAACTATTTGTAATGTGTGGTTTAAACGTTATTTATTAAAAATAACTAGTTTTTAAAGGTCTGTTATCGATAAAACTATTTTTAAGAGGTACAAAATCGTTTTTTATTGAGAAAAAATAGTTTTTTGAGGTGGAAAAATGAAAATATTTAATTCTAAGTGTTGGGAAACGTCAAAAACTATTTGTAATGTGTGGTTTAACGTTATTTATTAAAATAACTAGTTTTTATAGGTCTGGTTATCGATAAAACTATTTTTAAAGGTACAAAATCGTTTTTTATTGAAAAAAAATAGTTTTTTGAGGTGGAAAATGAAAATATTTAATTCTAAGTGTTGGGAAACGTCAAAAACTATTTGTAATGTGTGGTTTAAACGTTATTTATTAAAATAACTAGTTTTTAAAGGTCTGTTATCGATAAAACTATTTTTAAGAGGTACAAAATTTTTTTATTGAAAAAAAATAGTTTTTTGAGGTGGAAAAATGAAAATATTTAATTCTAAGTGTTGGGAAACGTCAAAAACTATTTGTAATGTGTGGTTTAACGTTATTTATTAAAAATAACTAGTTTTTAAAGGTCTGTTATCGATAAAACTATTTTTAAGAGGTACAAAATCGTTTTTTATTGAAAAAAATAGTTTTTTGAGGTGGAAAAATGAAAATATTTAATTCTAAGTGTTGGGAAACGTCAAAAACTATTTGTAATGTGTGGTTTAACGTTATTTATTAAAAATAACTAGTTTTTAAAGGTCTGTTATCGATAAAACTATTTTTAAGAGGTACAAAATCGTTTTTTATTGAAAAAAAATAGTTTTTTGAGGTGGAAAAATGAAAATATTTAATTCTAAGTGTTGGGAAACGTCAAAAACTATTTGTAATGTGTGGTTTAACGTTATTTATTAAAAATAACTAGTTTTTATAGGTTGGCAATCGAAAAAACTATTTTTAAAGGTACAAAATCGTTTTTTATTGAGAAAAAATAGTTTTTTGAGGTGGAAAAATGAAAATATTTAATTCTAAGTGTTGGGAAACGTCAAAAACTTATTGTAATGTGTGGTTAACGTTATTTATTAAAAATAACTAGTTTTTAAAGGTCTGTTATCGATAAAACTATTTTTAAAGGTACAAAATCGTTTTTTATTGAAAAAAAAATAGTTTTTTGAGGTGGAAAAATGAAAATATTTAATTCTAAGTGTTGGGAAACGTCAAAAACTATTTGTAATGTGTGGTTTAAACGTTATTTATTAAAATAACTAGTTTTTAAAGGTCTGTTATCGATAAAACTATTTTTAAGAGGTACAAAATCGTTTTTTATTGAAAAAAAATAGTTTTTTGAGGTGGAAAAATGAAAATATTTAATTCTAAGTGTTGGGAAACGTCAAAAACTATTTGTAATGTGTGGTTTAACGTTATTTATTAAAAATAACTAGTTTTTAAGGTCTGTTATCGATAAAAAACTTTTAAAGGTACAAAATCGTTTTTTATTGAAAAAAAATAGTTTTTTGAGGTGGAAAAATGAAAATATTTAATTCTAAGTGTTGGGAAACGTCAAAAACTATTTGTAATGTGTGGTTTAACGTTATTTATTAAAAAATACTAGTTTTTATAGGTGGCAATCGATAAAACTATTTTTTAAAGGTACAAAATCGTTTTTTATTGAAAAAAATAGTTTTTTGAGGTGGAAAAATGAAAATATTTAATTCTAAGTGTTGGGAAACGTCAAAAAACTGTTTGTAATGTGTGGTTAAACGTTATTTATTAAAAATAACTAGTTTTTAAAGGTCTGTTATCGATAAAACTATTTTTAAGAGGTACAAAATCGTTTTTTATTGAGAAAAAATAGTTTTTTGAGGTGGAAAAATGAAAATATTTAATTCTAAGTGTTGGGAAACGTCAAAAACTATTTGTAATGTGTGGTTTAACGTTATTTATTAAAATAACTAGTTTTTAAGGTCTGTTATCGATAAAACTATTTTTAAAGGTACAAAATCGTTTTTTATTGAAAAAAAATAGTTTTTTGAGGTGGAAAAATGAAAATATTTAATTCTAAGTGTTGGGAAACGTCAAAAACTATTTGTAATGTGTGGTTTAACGTTATTTATTGAAAATAACTAGTTTTTAAAGGTCTGTTATCGATAAAACTATTTTTAAGAGGTACAAAATCGTTTTTTATTGAAAAAAAAATAGTTTTTGAGAGGTGGAAAAATGAAAATATTTAATTCTAAGTGTTGGGAAACGTCAAAAACTATTTGTAATGTGTGGTTTAAACGTTATTTATTAAAAATAACTAGTTTTTATAGGTTGGCAATCGATAAAACTATTTTTAAAGGTACAAAATCGTTTTTTATTGAGAAAAAATAGTTTTTTGAGGTGGAAAAATGAAAATATTTAATTCTAAGTGTTGGGAAACGTCAAAAACTATTTGTAATGTGTGGTTAAACGTTATTTATTAAAAATAACTAGTTTTAAAGGTCTGTTATCGATAAAACTATTTTTAAGAGGTACAAAATCGTTTTTTATTGAAAAAAATAGTTTTTTGAGGTGGAAAAATGAAAATATTTAATTCTAAGTGTTGGGAAACGTCAAAAACTATTTGTAATGTGTGGTTTAACGTTATTTATTAAAAATAACTAGTTTTTTTAAGGTCTGTTATCGATAAAACTATTTTTAAGAGGTACAAAATCGTTTTTATTGAGAAAAAAATAGTTTTTTGAGGTGGAAAAATGAAAATATTTAATTCTAAGTGTTGGGAAACGTCAAAAACTATTTGTAATGTGTGGTTTAACGTTATTTATTAAAATAACTAGTTTTTAAAGGTCTGTTATCGATAAAACTATTTTTAAGAGGTACAAAATCGTTTTTTATTGAAAAAAAATAGTTTTTTGAGGTGGAAAAATGAAAATATTTAATTCTAAGTGTTGGGAAACGTCAAAAACTATTTGTAATGTGTGGTTAAACGTTATTTATTAAAAATAACTAGTTTTTAAAGGTCTGTTATCGATAAAACTATTTTTAAGAGGTACAAAATCGTTTTTTATTGAGAAAAAAAAATTGTTTTTGGGTGGAAAAATGAAAATATTTAATTCTAAGTAGTGGGAAACCTCAAGAACTATTTGTAATGTGTGGTTTAACGTTATTTATTAAAAATAACTAGTTTTTAAAGGTCTGTTATCGATAAAACTATTTTTAAGAGGTACAAAATCGTTTTTTATTGAAAAAAAATAGTTTTTTGAGGTGGAAAAATGAAAATATTTAATTCTAAGTGTTGGGAAACGTCAAAAACTATTTGTAATGTGTGGTTTAACGTTATTTATTAAAAATAACTAGTTTTTATAGGTTGTTATCGATAAAACTATTTTTAAAGGTACAAAATCGTTTTTTATTGAGAAAAATAGTTTTTTGAGGTGGAAAAATGAAAATATTTAATTCTAAGTGTTGGGAAACGTCAAAAACTATTTGTAATGTGTGGTTTTAACGTTATTTATTAAAATAACTAGTTTTTAAAGGTCTGTTATCGATAAAACTATTTTTAAGAGGTACAAAATCGTTTTTTATTGAAAAAAAATAGTTTTTTGAGGTGGAAAAATGAAAATATTTAATTCTAAGTGTTGGGAAACGTCAAAAACTATTTGTAATGTGTGGTTTAACGTTATTTATTGAAAATAACTAGTTTTTAAGGTCTGTTATCGATAAAACTATTTTTAAGAGGTAAAAAATCGTTTTTTATTGAGAAAAAATAGTTTTTTGGGGTGGAAAAATGAAAATATTTAATTCTAAGTGTTGGGAAACGTCAAAAACTATTTGTAATGTGTGGTTTAACGTTATTTATTAAAAAATAACTAGTTTTTATAGGTTGGCAATCGATAAAACTATTTTTTAAAGGTACAAAATCGTTTTTTATTGAGAAAAAATAGTTTTTTGAGGTGGAAAAATGAAAATATTTAATTCTAAGTGTTGGGAAACGTCAAAAACTATTTGTAATGTGGTTTAAACGTTATTTATTAAAAATAACTAGTTTTTAAAGGTCTGTTATCGATAAAACTATTTTTAAGAGGTACAAAATCGTTTTTTATTGAAAAAAAATAGTTTTTTGAGGTGAAAAATGAAAAATATTTAATTCTAAGTGTTGGGAAACGTCAAAAACTATTTGTAATGTGTGGTTAAACGTTATTTATTAAAAATAACTAGTTTTTAAAGGTCTGTTATCGATAAAACTATTTTTAAGAGGTACAAAATCGTTTTTTATTGAAAAAAAATAGTTTTTTGAGGTGGAAAAATGAAAATATTTAATTCTAAGTGTTGGGAAACGTCAAAAACTATTTGTAATGTGTGGTTTAACGTTATTTATTAAAAATAACTAGTTTTATAGGTGGCAATCGATAAAACTATTTTTTAAAGGTACAAAATCGTTTTTATTGAAAAAAAATAGTTTTTTGAGGTGGAAAAATGAAAATATTTAATTCTAAGTGTTGGGAAACGTCAAAAACTATTTGTAATGTGTGGTTAAACGTTATTTATAAAAATAACTAGTTTTTAAAGGTCTGTTATCGATAAAACTATTTTTAAGAGGTACAAAATCGTTTTTTATTGAGAAAAAAAATAGTTTTTTGAGGTGGAAAAATGAAAATATTTAATTCTAAGTGTTGGGAAACGTCAAAAACTATTTGTAATGTGTGGTTTAACGTTATTTATTAAAATAACTAGTTTTTAAAGGTTGTTATCGATAAAACTATTTTTAAAGGTACAAAATCGTTTTTTATTGAGAAAAAAATAGTTTTTTGAGGTGGAAAATGAAAATATTTAATTCTAAGTGTTGGGAAACGTCAAAAACTAGTGGTTTAACGTTATTTATTGAAAATAACTAGTTTTTAAAGGTCTGTTATCGATAAAACTATTTTTAAGAGGTACAAAATCGTTTTTTATTGAAAAAAAATAGTTTTTTGAGGTGGAAAAATGAAAATATTTAATTCTAAGTGTTGGGAAACGTCAAAAACTATTTGTAATGTGTGGTTTAACGTTATTTATTAAAATAACTAGTTTTTATAGGTTGGCAATCGATAAAACTATTTTTAAGAGGTACAAAATCGTTTTTTATTGAGAAAAAATAGTTTTTTGAGGTGGAAAAATGAAAATATTTAATTCTAAGTGTTGGGAAACGTCAAAAACTATTTGTAATGTGTGGTTTAACGTTATTTATTAAAAATAACTAGTTTTTAAAGGTCTGTTATCGATAAAACTATTTTTAAGAGGTACAAAATCGTTTTTTATTGAAAAAAAATAGTTTTTGAGGTGGAAAAATGAAAATATTTAATTCTAAGTGTTGGGAAACGTCAAAAACTATTTGTAATGTGTGGTTTAACGTTATTTATTAAAAATAACTAGTTTTTAAAGGTCTGTTATCGATAAAACTATTTTTAAGAGGTACAAAATCGTTTTTTATTGAAAAAAAAAGTTTTTTTGAGGTGGAAAAATGAAAATATTTAATTCTAAGTGTTGGGAAACGTCAAAAACTATTTGTAATGTGTGGTTTAACGTTATTTATTAAAAATAACTAGTTTTTAGAGGTCTGTTATCGATAAAACTATTTTTAAAAGGTACAAAATCGTTTTTTATTGAGAAAAAATAGTTTTTTGAGGTGGAAAAATGAAAATATTTAATTCTAAGTGTTGGGAAACGTCAAAAACTATTTGTAATGTGTGGTTAAACGTTATTTATTAAAAATAACTAGTTTTTAAAGGTCTGTTATCGATAAAACTATTTTTAAGAGGTACAAAATCGTTTTTTATTGAGAAAAAATAGTTTTTTGAGGTGGAAAAATGAAAATATTTAATTCTAAGTGTTGGGAAACGTCAAAAACTATTTGTAATGTGTGGTTTAACGTTATTTATTGAAAATAACTAGTTTTTTAAGGTCTGTTATCGATAAAACTATTTTTAAGAGGTACAAAATCGTTTTTTATTGAGAAAAAATAGTTTTTTGAGGTGGAAAAATGAAAATATTTAATTCTAAGTGTTGGGAAACGTCAAAAACTATTTGTAATGTGTGGTTTAACGTTATTTATTAAAAATAACTAGTTTTAAAGGTCTGGTTATCGATAAAACTATTTTTTAAAGGTACAAAATCGTTTTTTATTGAAAAAAAATAGTTTTGAGGTGGAAAAATGAAAATATTTAATTCTAAGTGTTGGGAAACGTCAAAAACTATTTGTAATGTGTGGTTTAACGTTATTTATTAAAATAACTAGTTTTTATAGGTTGGCATCGATAAAACTATTTTTTAAAGGTACAAAATCGTTTTTTATTGAGAAAAATAGTTTTTTTGAGGTGGAAAATGAAAATATTTAATTCTAAGTGTTGGGAAACGTCAAAAACTATTTGTAATGTGTGTTTAACGTTATTTATAAAAATAACTAGTTTTTTAAAGGTCTGTTATCGATAAAACTATTTTTAAGAGGTACAAAATCGTTTTTTATTGAAAAAAAATAGTTTTTTGAGGTGGGGAAAAATGAAAATATTTAATTCTAAGTGTTGGGAAACGTCAAAAACTGTTTGTAATGTGTGGTTAAACGTTATTTATTAAAAATAACTAGTTTTTAAAGGTCTGTTATCGATAAAACTATTTTTAAGAGGTACAAAATCGTTTTTTATTGAAAAAAAATAGTTTTTTGAGGTGGAAAAATGAAAATATTTAATTCTAAGTGTTGGGAAACGTCAAAAACTATTTGTAATGTGTGGTTAAACGTTATTTATTAAAAATAACTAGTTTTTATAGGTTGGCAATCGATAAAACTATTTTTTAAAGGTACAAAATCGTTTTTTATTGAGAAAAAATAGTTTTTTGAGGTGGAAAAATGAAAATATTTAATTCTAAGTGTTGGGAAACGTCAAAAACTATTTGTAATGTGTGGTTAAACGTTATTTATTAAAAATAACTAGTTTTTAAAGGTCTGTTATCGATAAAACTATTTTTAAGAGGTACAAAATCGTTTTTTATTGAAAAAAAATAGTTTTTTGAGGTGGAAAAATGAAAATATTTAATTCTAAGTGTTGGGAAACGTTAAAACTATTTGTAATGTGTGGGTTTAACGTTATTTATAAAAATAACTAGTTTTTAAGGTCTGTTATCGATAAAACTATTTTTAAGAGGTACAAAATCGTTTTTTATTGAAAAAAAATAGTTTTTTGAGTGGAAAAATGAAAATATTTAATTCTAAGTGTTGGGAACGAAAAACTATTTGTAATGTGTGGTTTACGTTATTTATTAAAAATAACTAGTTTTTAAGGTTGGCAATCGATAAAACTATTTTTTAAAGAGGTACAAAATCGTTTTTTATTGAGAAAAAATAGTTTTTTGAGGTGGAAAAATGAAAATATTTAATTCTAAGTGTTGGGAAACGTCAAAAACTATTTGTAATGTGTGGTTAAACGTTATTTTATTAAAAATAACTAGTTTTTATAGGTCTTTATCGATAAAACTATTTTTTAAGAGGTACAAAATCGTTTTTTATTGAAAAAAATAGTTTTTTTGAGGTGGAAAAATGAAAATATTTAATTCTAAGTGTTGGGAAACGTCAAAAACTATTTGTAATGTGTGGTTTAAACGTTATTTATTAAAAATAACTAGTTTTTAAAGGTCTGTTATCGATAAAACTATTTTTAAGAGGTACAAAATCGTTTTTTATTGAAAAAAAATAGTTTTTTGAGGTGGAAAAATGAAAATATTTAATTCTAAGTGTTGGGAAACGTCAAAAACTATTTGTAATGTGTGGTTTTAACGTTATTTATTAAAAATAACTAGTTTTTATAGGTTGGTTATCGATAAAACTATTTTTTAAAAGGTACAAAATCGTTTTTTATTGAGAAAAAATAGTTTTTTGAGGTGGAAAAATGAAAATATTTAATTCTAAGTGTTGGGAAACGTCAAAAACTATTTGTAATGTGTGGTTAAACGTTATTTATTGAAAATAACTAGTTTTTATAAGGTCTGTTATCGATAAAACTATTTTTTAAGAGGTACAAAATCGTTTTTTATTGAAAAAAATAGTTTTTTGAGGTGGAAAAATGAAAATATTTAATTCTAAGTGTTGGGAAACGTCAAAAACTATTTGTAATGTGTGGTTTAACGTTATTTATTGAAAATAACTAGTTTTTAAAGGTCTGTTATCGATAAACTATTTTTAAGAGGTACAAAATCGTTTTTTTATGAGAAAAAAATAGTTTTTTGAGGTGGAAAAATGAAAATATTTAATTCTAAGTGTTGGGAAACGTCAAAAACTATTTGTAATGTGTGGTTTAACGTTATTTATTAAAAATAACTAGTTTTTAAAGGTCTGTTATCGATAAAACTATTTTTTAAGAGGTACAAAATCGTTTTTTATTGAAAAAAAAATAGTTTTTTGAGGTGGAAAAATGAAAATATTAATTCTAAGTGTTGGGAAACGTCAAAAACTATTTGTAATGTGTGGTTTAAACGTTATTTATTATAAAATAACTAGTTTTTATAGGTTGGCATCGATAAAACTATTTTTAAAGGTACAAAATCGTTTTTTTATTGAGAAAAAAATAGTTTTTTGAGGTGGAAAAATGAAAATATTTAATTCTAAGTGTTGGGAAACGTCAAAAACTATTTGTAATGTGTGGTTAAACGTTATTTATTAAAAATAACTAGTTTTTAAAGGTCTGTTATCGATAAAACTATTTTTAAGAGGTACAAAATCGTTTTTTATTGAAAAAAAATAGTTTTTTGAGGTGGAAAAATGAAAATATTTAATTCTAAGTGTTGGGAAACGTCAAAAACTATTTGTAATGTGTGGTTTAACGTTATTTATTAAAAATAACTAGTTTTTAAAGGTCTGTTATCGATAAAACTATTTTTAAGAGGTACAAAATCGTTTTTTATTGAGAAAAAAATAGTTTTTTGAGGTGGAAAAATGAAAATATTTAATTCTAAGTGTTGGGAAACGTCAAAAACTATTTGTAATGTGTGGTTAAAACGTTTTATTTATTAAAAATAACTAGTTTTTAAAGGTCTGTTATCGATAAAAACTATTTTTAAGAGGTACAAAATCGTTTTTTATTGAAAAAAATAGTTTTTTGAGGTGGAAAAATGAAAATATTTAATTCTAAGTGTTGGAAACGTCAAAAACTGTTTGTAATGTGTGGTTAAACGTTATTTATTAAAAATAACTAGTTTTATAGGTCTGTTATCGATAAAACTATTTTTAAGAGGTACAAAATCGTTTTTTATTGAGAAAAAATAGTTTTTTGAGGTGGAAAAATGAAAATATTTAATTCTAAGTGTTGGGAAACGTCAAAAACTATTTGTAATGTGTGGTTTTAACGTTATTTATTGAAAATAACTAGTTTTTAAAGGTCTGTTATCGATAAAACTATTTTTTAAGAGGTACAAAATCGTTTTTTATTGAAAAAAAAATAGTTTTTTGAGGTGGAAAAATGAAAATATTTAATTCTAAGTGTTGGGAAACGTCAAAAACTATTTGTAATGTGTGGTTTAACGTTATTTATTAAAAATAACTAGTTTTTAAAGGTTGGTAATCGATAAAACTATTTTTAAGAGGTACAAAATCGTTTTTTATTGAGAAAAAAATAGTTTTTTGAGGTGGAAAAATGAAAATATTTAATTCTAAGTGTTGGGAAACGTCAAAAACTATTTGTAATGTGTGGTTAAACGTTATTTATTAAAATAACTAGTTTTTTAAAGGTCTGTTATCGATAAAACTATTTTTAAGAGGTACAAAATCGTTTTTTATTGAGAAAAAATAGTTTTTGGTGGAAAAATGAAATATTTAATTCTAAGTGTTGGGAAACGTCAAAAACTATTTGTAATGTGTGGTTTAACGTTATTTATTGAAAATAACTAGTTTTTAAAGGTCTGTTATCGATAAAACTATTTTTAAGAGGTACAAAATCGTTTTTTATTGAAAAAAAATAGTTTTTTGAGGTGGAAAAATGAAAATATTTAATTCTAAGTGTTGGGAAACGTCAAAAACTATTTGTAATGTGTGGTTTAACGTTATTTATTGAAAATAACTAGTTTTTAAAGGTCTGTTATCGATAAAACTATTTTTAAGAGGTACAAAATCGTTTTTTATTGAAAAAAATAGTTTTTTGAGGTGGAAAAATGAAAATATTTAATTCTAAGTGTTGGGAAACGTCAAAAACTATTTGTAATGTGTGGTTTAACGTTATTTATTGAAAATAACTAGTTTTTAAAGGTTCTGTTATCGATAAAACTATTTTTAAGAGGTACAAAATCGTTTTTTATTGAAAAAAATAGTTTTTTGAGGTGGAAAAATGAAAATATTTAATTCTAAGTGTTGGGAAACGTCAAAAACTATTTGTAATGTGTGGTTAAACGTTATTTATTAAAAATAACTAGTTTTTAAAGGTCTGTTATCGATAAAACTATTTTTAAGAGGTACAAAATCGTTTTTTATTGAAAAAAATAGTTTTTTGAGGTGGAAAAATGAAAATATTTAATTCTAAGTGTTGGGAAACGTCAAAACTATTTGTAATGTGTGGTTTAACGTTATTTATTAAAAATAACTAGTTTTTAAAGGTCTGTTATCGATAAAACTATTTTTAAAGGTACAAAATCGTTTTTTATTGAAAAAAAATAGTTTTTTGAGGTGGAAAAATGAATATATTTAATTCTAAGTGTTGGGAAACGTCAAAAACTATTGTAATGTGTGGTTTAACGTTATTTATTAAAATAACTAGTTTTTATAGGTCTGTTATCGATAAAACTATTTTTAAAGGTACAAAATCGTTTTTTATTGAGAAAAAATAGTTTTTTTGAGGTGGAAAAATGAAAATATTTAATTCTAAGTGTTGGGAAACGTCAAAAACTATTTGTAATGTGTGGTTAACGTTATTTATTGAAAATAACTAGTTTTTAAAGGTCTGTTATCGATAAAACTATTTTTAAGAGGTACAAAATCGTTTTTTATTGAAAAAAATAGTTTTTTGAGGTGGAAAAATGAAAATATTTAATTCTAAGTGTTGGGAAACGTCAAAAACTATTTGTAATGTGTGGTTTAACGTTATTTATTGAAAATAACTAGTTTTTAAAGGTGGTTATCGATAAAACTATTTTTTAAAGGTACAAAATCGTTTTTTATTGAGAAAAAAAATAGTTTTTTGAGGTGGAAAAATGAAAATATTTAATTCTAAGTGTTGGGAAACGTCAAAAACTATTTGTAATGTGTGGTTAAACGTTATTTATTAAAAATAACTAGTTTTTAAAGGTCTGTTATCGATAAAACTATTTTTAAGAGGTACAAAATCGTTTTTTATTGAAAAAAAATAGTTTTTTGAGGTGGAAAAATGAAAAAATTTAATCTAAGTGTTGGGAAACGTCAAAAACTATTTGTAATGTGTGGTTTAACGTTATTTATTAAAAATAACTAGTTTTTAAAGGTCTGTTATCGATAAAACTATTTTTAAGAGGTACAAAATCGTTTTTTATTGAAAAAAAATAGTTTTTTGAGGTGGAAAAATGAAAATATTTAATTCTAAGTGTTGGGAAACGTCAAAAACTATTTGTAATGTGTGGTTAAACGTTATTTATTAAAAATAACTAGTTTTTAAAGGTGGTTATCGAATAAAACTATTTTTTAAAGGTACAAAATCGTTTTTTTATTGAGACAAAAAATAGTTTTTTGAGGTGGAAAAATTAAAATATTTAATTCTAAGTGTTGGGAAACGTCAAAAACTATTTGTAATGTGTGGTTTAACGTTATTTATTGAAAATAACTAGTTTTTAAAGGTCTGTTATCGATAAAACTATTTTAAGAGGTACAAAATCGTTTTTTATTGAAAAAAAATAGTTTTTTGAGGTGGAAAAATGAAAATATTTAATTCTAAGTGTTGGGAAACGTCAAAAACTATTTGTAATGTGTGGTTAAACGTTATTTATTGAAAATAACTATTTTTTTAAAGGTCTGTTATCGATAAAACTATTTTTAAGAGGTACAAAATCGTTTTTTATTGAGAAAAAATAGTTTTTTGAGGTGGAAAAATGAAAATATTTAATTCTAAGTGTTGGGAAACGTCAAAAACTATTTGTAATGTGTGGTTAAACGTTATTTATTAAAAATAACTAGTTTTTAAAGGTCTGTTATCGATAAAACTATTTTTAAGAGGTACAAAATCGTTTTTTATTGAGAAAAAATAGTTTTTTGAGGTGGAAAAATGAAAATATTTAATTCTAAGTGTTGGGAAACGTCAAAAACTATTTGTAATGTGTGGTTTAACGTTATTTATTGAAAATAACTAGTTTTTAAAGGTCTGTTATCGATAAAACTATTTTTAAGAGGTACAAAATCGTTTTTTATTGAAAAAAAATAGTTTTTTGAGGTGGAAAAATGAAAATATTTAATTCTAAGTGTTGGGAAACGTTAAAACTATTTGTAATGTGTGGTTAAACGTTATTTATTGAAAATAACTAGTTTTTTAGGTCTGTTATCGATAAAACTATTTTTAAGAGGTACAAAATCGTTTTTTATTTGAGAAAAAATAGTTTTTTGAGGTGGAAAAATGAAAATATTTAATTCTAAGTGTTGGGAAACGTCAAAAACTATTTGTAATGTGTGGTTTAACGTTATTTATTAAAAATATAGTTTTTATAGGTCTGTTATCGATAAAACTATTTTTTAAAGGTACAAAATCGTTTTTTATTGAGAAAAAATAGTTTTTTGAGGTGGAAAAATGAAAATATTTAATTCTAAGTGTTGGGAAACGTCAAAAACTATTTGTAATGTGTGGTTTAAACGTTATTTATTAAAAATAACTAGTTTTTAAAGGTCTGTTATCGATAAAACTATTTTTAAGAGGTACAAAATCGTTTTTTATTGAAAAAAATAGTTTTTTGAGGTGGAAAAATGAAAATATTAATTCTAAGTGTTGGGAAACGTCAAAAACTATTTGTAATGTGTGGTTTAACGTTATTTATTAAAAATAACTAGTTTTTAGAGGTCTGTTATCGATAAAACTATTTTTAAGAGGTACAAAATCGTTTTTATTGAAAAAAAAATAGTTTTTTGAGGTGGAAAAATGAAAATATTTAATTCTAAGTGTTGGGAAACGTCAAAAACTATTTGTAATGTGTGGTTTAACGTTATTTATTAAAATAACTAGTTTTTATAGGTTGCAATCGATAAAACTATTTTTAAAGAGGTACAAAATCGTTTTTTATTAAGAAAAAATAGTTTTTTGAGGTGGAAAAATGAAAATATTTAATTCTAAGTGTTGGGAAACGTCAAAAACTATTTGTAATGTGTGGTTTAACGTTATTTATTGAAAATAACTAGTTTTTAAAGGTCTGTTATCGATAAAACTATTTTTAAGAGGTACAAAATCGTTTTTTATTGAAAAAAAATAGTTTTTTGAGGTGGAAAAATGAAAATATTTAATTCTAAGTGTTGGGAAACGTCAAAAACTATTTGTAATGTGTGGTTTAACGTTATTTATTAAAAATAACTAGTTTTTATAGAAATCGTTTTTTATTGAGAAAAAATAGTTTTTTGAGGTGGAAAAATGAAAATATTTAATTCTAAGTGTTGGGAAACGTCAAAAACTATTTGTAATGTGTGGTTAAACGTTATTTATTAAAAATAACTAGTTTTTAAGGTCTGTTATCGATAAAACTATTTTTAAGAGGTACAAAATCGTTTTTTATTGAAAAAAAATAGTTTTTTGAGGTGGAAAAATGAAAATATTTAATTCTAAGTGTTGGGAAACGTCAAAAACTATTTGTAATGTGTGGTTTAACGTTATTTATTAAAAATAACTAGTTTTTAAAGGTCTGTTATCGATAAAACTATTTTTTAAGAGGTACAAAATCGTTTTTTATTGAAAAAAAATAGTTTTTTGAGGTGGAAAAATGAAAATATTTAATTCTAAGTGTTGGGAAACGTCAAAAACTATTTGTAATGTGTGGTTTAACGTTATTTATTAAAATAACTAGTTTTTAAAGGTCTGTTATCGATAAAACTATTTTTAAGAGGTACAAAATCGTTTTTTATTGAAAAAAAATAGTTTTTTGAGGTGGAAAAATGAAAATATTTAATTCTAAGTGTTGGGAAACGTCAAAAACTATTTGTAATGTGTGGTTTAACGTTATTTATTAAAAATAACTAGTTTTTAAAGGTCTGTTATCGATAAAACTATTTTTAAAAGGTACAAAATCGTTTTTTATTGAGAAAAAATAGTTTTTTGAGGTGGAAAAATGAAATATTTAATTCTAAGTGTTTGGAAACGTCAAAAACTTTTTGTAATGTTGGTTTTTTACGTTATTTGAAAAAAAAACTATTTTTAATGTGTGGTAACGTTATTTATTGAAAAACTATTTTTATAGGTTGGAATCGATAAAAATTTTTTCGTTTTTTATTGAGAAAAAAATAGTTTTTTGAGGTGGAAAAATGAAAATATTTAATTCTAAGTGTTGGGAAACGTCAAAAACTATTTGTAATGTGTGGTTAAACGTTATTTATTAAAATAACTAGTTTTTAAAGGTCTGTTATCGATAAAACTATTTTTAAGAGGTACAAAATCGTTTTTTATTGAAAAAAAATAGTTTTTTGAGGTGGAAAAATGAAAATATTTAATTCTAAGTGTTGGGAAACGTCAAAAACTATTTGTAATGTGTGGTTTAAACGTTATTTATTAAAAATAACTAGTTTTTAAAGGTCTGTTATCGATAAAACTATTTTTAAGAGGTACAAAATCGTTTTTTATTGAAAAAAAATAGTTTTTTGAGGTGGAAAAATGAAAATATTTAATTCTAAGTGTTGGGAAACGTCAAAAACTATTTGTAATGTGTGGTTTAACGTTATTTATTAAAAATAACTAGTTTTTAAAGGTCTGTTATCGATAAAACTATTTTTAAGAGGTACAAAATCGTTTTTTATTGAAAAAAAATAGTTTTTTGAGGTGGAAAAATGAAAATATTTAATTCTAAGTGTTGGGAAACGTCAAAAACTATTTGTAATGTGTGGTTTAACGTTATTTATTAAAAATAACTAGTTTTTATAGGTCTGCAATCGATAAAACTATTTTTAAAGGTACAAAATCGTTTTTTATTGAGAAAAAATAGTTTTTTTGAGGGAAAAATGAAAATATTTAATTCTAAGTGTTGGGAAACGTCAAAAACTATTTGTAATGTGTGGTTTAACGTTATTTATTGAAAATAACTAGTTTTTAAAGGTCTGTTATCGATAAAACTATT
The DNA here is from genome assembly GCA_005876975.1 of Drosophila orena. NCBI lineage: Eukaryota > Metazoa > Arthropoda > Insecta > Diptera > Drosophilidae > Drosophila > Drosophila orena. The sequence goes on along the minus strand of VCKV01000415.1, from coordinate 63,094 downwards.
TTTTCGTTTTTTATTGAGAAAAAAATAGTTTTTTGAGGTGGAAAAATGAAAATATTTAATTCTAAGTGTTGGGAAACGTCAAAAACTATTTGTAATGTGTGGTTTAACGTTATTTATTGAAAATAACTAGTTTTAAAGGTCTGTTATCGATAAAACTATTTTTAAGAGGTACAAAATCGTTTTTTATTGAAAAAAAATAGTTTTTTGAGGTGGAAAAATGAAAATATTTAATTCTAAGTGTTGGGAAACGTCAAAAACTATTTGTAATGTGTGGTTTAACGTTATTTATTAAAAATAACTAGTTTTTAAAGGTCTGTTATCGATAAAACTATTTTTAAGAGGTACAAAATCGTTTTTTATTGAAAAAAAATAGTTTTTTGAGGTGGAAAAATGAAAATATTTAATTCTAAGTGTTGGGAAACGTCAAAAACTATTTGTAATGTGTGGTTTAACGTTATTTATTAAAAATAACTAGTTTTTAAAGGTCTGTTATCGATAAAACTATTTTTAAGAGGTACAAAATCGTTTTTTATTGAAAAAAAAATAGTTTTTTGAGGTGGAAAAATGAAAATATTTAATTCTAAGTGTTGGGAAACGTCAAAAACTATTTGTAATGTGTGGTTTAACGTTATTTATTAAAATAACTAGTTTTTATAGGTGGCAATCGATAAAACTATTTTTAAAAGGTACAAAATCGTTTTTTATTGAGAAAAAATAGTTTTTTGAGGTGGAAAAATGAAAATATTTAATTCTAAGTGTTGGGAAACGTCAAAAACTATTTGTAATGTGTGGTTTAACGTTATTTATTAAAAATAACTAGTTTTTAAAGGTCTGTTATCGATAAAACTATTTTTAAGAGGTACAAAATCGTTTTTTATTGAAAAAAAATTGTTTTTTGAGGTGAAAAAAATGAAAATATTTAATTCTAAGTGTTGGGAAACGTCAAAAACTATTTGTAATGTGTGGTTTAACGTTATTTATTGAAAATAACTAGTTTTTAAAGGTCTGTTATCGATAAAACTATTTTTAAGAGGTACAAAATCGTTTTTTATTGAGAAAAAATAGTTTTTTGAGGTGGAAAAATGAAAATATTTAATTCTAAGTGTTGGGAAACGTCAAAAACTATTTGTAATGTGTGGGTTAAACGTTATTTATTAAAAATAACTAGTTTTTAAAGGTCTGTTATCGATAAAACTATTTTTAAGAGGTACAAAATCGTTTTTTATTGAGAAAAAATAGTTTTTTGAGGTGGAAAAATGAAAATATTTAATTCTAAGTGTTGGGAAACGTCAAAAACTATTTGTAATGTGTGGTTTAACGTTATTTATTGAAAATAACTAGTTTTTAAAGGTCTGTTATCGATAAAACTATTTTTAAGAGGTACAAAATCGTTTTTTATTGAGAAAAAATAGTTTTTTGAGGTGAAAAAAATGAAAATATTTAATTCTAAGTGTTGGGAAACGTCAAAAACTATTTGTAATGTGTGGTTTAACGTTATTTATTAAAAATAACTAGTTTTTAAAGGTCTGTTATCGATAAAACTATTTTTAAGAGGTACAAAATCGTTTTTTATTGAAAAAAAATAGTTTTTTGAGGTGGAAAAATGAAAATATTTAATTCTAAGTGTTGGGAAACGTCAAAAACTATTTGTAATGTGTGGTTAACGTTATTTATTAAAAATAACTAGTTTTTAAAGGTCTGTTATCGATAAAACTATTTTTAAGAGGTACAAAATCGTTTTTTATTGAAAAAAAATAGTTTTTTGAGGTGGAAAAATGAAAATATTTAATTCTAAGTGTTGGGAAACGTCAAAAACTATTTGTAATGTGTGGTTTAACGTTATTTATTAAAAATAACTAGTTTTTATAGGTTGGCAATCGATAAAACTATTTTTTAAAGGTACAAAATCGTTTTTTATTGAGAAAAAAATAGTTTTTTGAGGTGGAAAAATGAAAATATTTAATTCTAAGTGTTGGGAAACGTCAAAAACTATTTGTAATGTGTGGTTTAACGTTATTTATTGAAAATAACTAGTTTTTAAAGGTCTGTTATCGATAAAACTATTTTTAAGAGGTACAAAATCGTTTTTTATTGAGAAAAAATAGTTTTTTGAGGTGGAAAAATGAAAATATTTAATTCTAAGTGTTGGGAAACGTCAAAAACTATTTGTAATGTGTGGTTTAACGTTATTTATTAAAAATAACTAGTTTTTAAAGGTCTGTTATCGATAAAACTATTTTTAAGAGGTACAAAATCGTTTTTTATTGAAAAAAAATAGTTTTTTGAGGTGGAAAAATGAAAATATTTAATTCTAAGTGTTGGGAAACGTCAAAAACTATTTGTAATGTGTGGTTTAAACGTTATTTATTAAAAATAACTAGTTTTTAAAGGTCTGTTATCGATAAAACTATTTTTAAGAGGTACAAAATCGTTTTTTTATTGAAAAAAATAGTTTTTTGAGGTGAAAAATGAAAATATTTAATTCTAAGTGTTGGGAAACGTCAAAAACTATTTGTAATGTGTGGTTTAACGTTATTTATTGAAAATAACTAGTTTTTAAAGGGTCTGTTATCGATAAAACTATTTTTAAGAGGTACAAAATCGTTTTTTATTGAAAAAAAATAGTTTTTTGAGGTGGAAAAATGAAAATATTTAATTCTAAGTGTTGGGAAACGTCAAAAACTATTTGTAATGTGTGGTTTAACGTTATTTATTAAAAATAACTAGTTTTTATAGGTTGGCAATCGATAAAACTATTTTTTAAAGGTACAAAATCGTTTTTTATTGAAAAAAAAAATAGTTTTTTGAGGTGGAAAAATGAAAATATTTAATTCTAAGTGTTGGGAAACGTCAAAAACTATTTGTAATGTGTGGTTTAACGTTATTTATTGAAAATAACTAGTTTTTAAAGGTCTGTTATCGATAAAACTATTTTTAAGAGGTACAAAATCGTTTTTTATTGAAAAAAATAGTTTTTTGAGGTGGAAAAATGAAAATATTTAATTCTAAGTGTTGGGAAACGTCAAAAACTATTTGTAATGTGTGGTTTAACGTTATTTATTGAAAATAACTAGTTTTTAAAGGTCTGTTATCGATAAAACTATTTTTAAGAGGTACAAAATCGTTTTTTATTGAGAAAAAATAGTTTTTTGAGGTGGAAAAATGAAAATATTTAATTCTAAGTGTTGGGAAACGTCAAAAACTATTTGTAATGTGTGGTTAAACGTTATTTATTAAAAATAACTAGTTTTTAAAGGTCTGTTATCGATAAAACTATTTTTAAGAGGTACAAAATCGTTTTTTATTGAGAAAAAAATAGTTTTTTGAGGTGGAAAAATGAAAATATTTAATTCTAAGTGTTGGGAAACGTCAAAAACTATTTGTAATGTGTGGTTTAACGTTATTTATTAAAATAACTAGTTTTTATAGGTTGGTTATCGATAAAACTATTTTTAAAGGTACAAAATCGTTTTTTATTGAGAAAAAATAGTTTTTGAGGTGGAAAAATGAAAATATTTAATTCTAAGTGTTGGGAAACGTCAAAAACTATTTGTAATGTGTGGTTTAACGTTATTTATTAAAAATAACTAGTTTTTAAAGGTCTGTTATCGATAAAACTATTTTTAAGAGGTACAAAATCGTTTTTTATTGAGAAAAAATAGTTTTTTGAGGTGGAAAAATGAAAATATTTAATTCTAAGTGTTGGGAAACGTCAAAAACTATTTGTAATGTGTGGTTTAAACGTTATTTATTAAAAATAACTAGTTTTTAAAGGTCTGTTATCGATAAAACTATTTTTAAGAGGTACAAAATCGTTTTTTATTGAAAAAAAATAGTTTTTTGAGGTGGAAAAATGAAAATATTTAATTCTAAGTGTTGGGAAACGTCAAAAACTATTTGTAATGTGTGGTTTAACGTTATTTATTAAAATAACTAGTTTTTAAAGGTCTGTTATCGATAAAAAATTTTTAAGAGGTACAAAATCGTTTTTTATTGAAAAAAAATAGTTTTTTGAGGTGGAAAAATGAAAATATTTAATTCTAAGTGTTGGGAAACGTCAAAAACTATTTGTAATGTGTGGTTTAACGTTATTTATTAAAAATAACTAGTTTTTAAAGGTCTGGTTATCGATAAAACTATTTTTAAAGGTACAAATTCGTTTTTTATTGAGAAAAAATAGTTTTATGAGGAGGAAAAATGAAAATATTTAATTCTAAGTGTTGGGAAACGTCAAAAACTATTTGTAATGTGTGGTTTAACGTTATTTATTGAAAATAACTAGTTTTTTAAGGTCTGTTATCGATAAAACTATTTTTAAGAGGTACAAAATCGTTTTTTATTGAAAAAAAATAGTTTTTTGAGGTGGAAAAATGAAAATATTTAATTCTAAGTGTTGGGAAACGTCAAAAACTATTTGTAATGTGTGGTTTAACGTTATTTATTGAAAATAACTAGTTTTTAAAGGTCTGTTATCGATAAAACTATTTTTAAGAGGTACAAAATCGTTTTTATTGAAAAAAAATAGTTTTTTGAGGTGGAAAAATGAAAATATTTAATTCTAAGTGTTGGGAAACGTCAAAAACTATTTGTAATGTGTGGTTTAACGTTAACGTTTAACGTTATTTATTAAAAATAACTAGTTTTTAAAGGTCTGTTATCGATAAAACTATTTTTAAGAGGTACAAAATCGTTTTTTATTGAAAAAAAATAGTTTTTTGAGGTGGAAAAATGAAAATATTTAATTCTAAGTGTTGGGAAACGTCAAAAACTATTTGTAATGTGTGGTTTAACGTTATTTATTAAAAATAACTAGTTTTTATAGGTTGGCAATCGATAAAACTATTTTTTAAAAGGTACAAAATCGTTTTTTATTGAGAAAAAAATAGTTTTTTGAGGTGGAAAAATGAAAATATTTAATTCTAAGTGTTGGGAAACGTCAAAAACTATTTGTAATGTGTGGTTTAACGTTATTTATTGAAAATAACTAGTTTTTAAGGTCTGTTATCGATAAAACTATTTTTAAGAGGTACAAAATCGTTTTTTATTGAAAAAAATAGTTTTTTGAGGTGGAAAAATGAAAATATTTAATTCTAAGTGTTGGGAAACGTCAAAAACTATTTGTAATGTGTGGTTTAACGTTATTTATTAAAAATAACTAGTTTTTATAGGTCTGTTATCGATAAAACTATTTTTTACAAAATCGTTTTTTATTGAAAAAAAATAGTTTTTTGAGGTGGAAAAATGAAAATATTTAATTCTAAGTGTTGGGAAACGTCAAAAACTATTTGTAATGTGTGGTTAAACGTTATTTATTAAAAATAACTAGTTTTTAAAGGTCTGTTATCGATAAAACTATTTTTAAGAGGTACAAAATCGTTTTTTATTGAAAAAAAATAGTTTTTTGAGGTGGAAAAATGAAAATATTTAATTCTAAGTGTTGGGAAACGTCAAAAACTATTTGTAATGTGTGGTTTAACGTTATTTATTAAAAATAACTAGTTTTTAAAGGTCTGTTATCGATAAAACTATTTTTAAGAGGTACAAAATCGTTTTTTATTGAAAAAAAATAGTTTTTTGAGGTGGAAAAATGAAAATATTTAATTCTAAGTGTTGGGAAACGTCAAAAACTTATTGTAATGTGTGGTTAACGTTATTTATTAAAAATAACTAGTTTTTAAAGGTCTGTTATCGATAAAACTATTTTTAAGAGGTTTTTTATTGAAAAAAAATAGTTTTTTTGAGGTGGAAAAATGAAAATATTTAATTCTAAGTGTTGGGAAACGTCAAAAACTTTTTGTAATGTGTGGTTTAACGTTATTTATTAAAAATAACTAGTTTTTAAAGGTCTGGTTATCGATAAAACTATTTTTAAAGGTACAAAATCGTTTTTTATTGAGAAAAAAATAGTTTTTTGAGGTGGAAAAATGAAAATATTTAATTCTAAGTGTTGGGAAACGTCAAAAACTATTTGTAATGTGTGGTTTAACGTTATTTATTGAAAATAACTAGTTTTTAAAGGTCTGTTATCGATAAAACTATTTTTAAGAGGTACAAAATCGTTTTTTATTGAAAAAAAAATAGTTTTTTGAGGTGGAAAAATGAAAATATTTAATTCTAAGTGTTGGGAAACGTCAAAAACTATTTGTAATGTGTGGTTTAACGTTATTTATTAAAAATAACTAGTTTTTATAGGTCTGGTTATCGATAAAACTATTTTTAAAGGTACAAAATCGTTTTTTATTGAGAAAAAAATAGTTTTTTGAGGTGGAAAAATGAAAATATTTAATTCTAAGTGTTGGGAAACGTCAAAAACTATTTGTAATGTGTGGTTTAACGTTATTTATTGAAAATAACTAGTTTTTAAAGGTCTGTTATCGATAAAACTATTTTTAAGAGGTACAAAATCGTTTTTTATTGAAAAAAAATAGTTTTTGAGGTGGAAAAATGAAAATATTTAATTCTAAGTGTTGGGAAACGTCAAAAACTATTTGTAATGTGTGGTTTAACGTTATTTATTAAAAATAACTAGTTTTTATAGGTTGGTTATCGATAAAACTATTTTTTCGTTTTTTATTGAAGAAAAAATAGTTTTTTGAGGTGGAAAAATGAAAATATTTAATTCTAAGTGTTGGGAAACGTCAAAAACTATTTGTAATGTGTGGTTAAACGTTATTTATTAAAAATAACTAGTTTTTAAAGGTCTGTTATCGATAAAAAACTATTTTTAAGATGGAAAAAATAGTTTTTTGAGGTGGAAAATGAAAATATTTAATTCTAAGTGTTGGGAAACGTCAAAAACTATTTGTAATGTGTGGTTTAACGTTATTTATTAAAAATAACTAGTTTTTAAAGGTCTGTTATCGATAAAACTATTTTTAAGAGGTACAAAATCGTTTTTTATTGAAAAAAAATAGTTTTTTTGAGGTGGAAAAATGAAAATATTTAATTCTAAGTGTTGGGAAACGTCAAAAACTATTTGTAATGTGTGGTTTAACGTTATTTATTAAAATAACTAGTTTTAAAGGTCTGTTATCGATAAAACTATTTTTAAGAGGTACAAAATCGTTTTTTATTGAAAAAAAAATAGTTTTTTGAGGTGGAAAAATGAAAATATTTAATTCTAAGTGTTGGGAAACGTCAAAAACTATTTGTAATGTGTGGTTTAACGTTATTTATTAAAATAACTAGTTTTTATAGGTTGGCAATCGATAAAACTATTTTTTAAAGGTACAAAATCGTTTTTTATTGAGAAAAAATAGTTTTTTGAGGTGGAAAAATGAAAATATGGAAAAATGAAAATAATTCTAAGTGTTGGGAAACGTCAAAAACTATTTGTAATGTGTGGTTTAACGTTATTTATTGAAAATAACTAGTTTTTAGAGGTCTGTTATCGATAAAACTATTTTTAAGAGGTACAAAATCGTTTTTTATTGAAAAAAATAGTTTTTTGAGGTGGAAAAATGAAAATATTTAATTCTAAGTGTTGGGAAACGTCAAAAACTATTTGTAATGTGTGGTTTAACGTTATTTATTGAAAATAACTAGTTTTTAAAGGTCTGTTATCGATAAAACTATTTTTAAGAGGTACAAAATCGTTTTTTATTGAGAAAAAATAGTTTTTTGAGGTGGAAAAATGAAAATATTTAATTCTAAGTGTTGGGAAACGTCAAAAACTATTTGTAATGTGTGGTTAACGTTATTTATTAAAAATAACTAGTTTTTAAAGGTCTGTTATCGATAAAACTATTTTTAAGAGGTACAAAATCGTTTTTTATTGAGAAAAAATAGTTTTTTGAGGTGGAAAAATGAAAATATTTAATTCTAAGTGTTGGGAAACGTCAAAAACTATTTGTAATGTGTGGTTTAACGTTATTTATTGAAAATAACTAGTTTTTAAAGGTCTGTTATCGATAAAACTATTTTTAAGAGGTACAAAATCGTTTTTTATTGAAAAAAAATAGTTTTTTGAGGTGGAAAAATGAAAATATTTAATTCTAAGTGTTGGGAAACGTCAAAAACTATTTGTAATGTGTGGTTTAACGTTATTTATTAAAAATAACTAGTTTTTAAAGGTCTGTTATCGATAAAACTATTTTTAAGAGGTACAAAATCGTTTTTTATTGAAAAAAAATAGTTTTTTGAGGTGGAAAAATGAAAATATTTAATTCTAAGTGTTGGGAAACGTCAAAAACTATTTGTAATGTGTGGTTTAACGTTATTTATTAAAAATAACTAGTTTTTATAGGTTAGCAATCGATAAAACTATTTTTTAAAGGTACAAAATCGTTTTTTATTGAAAAAAATAGTTTTTTGAGGTGGAAAAATGAAAATATTTAATTCTAAGTGTTGGGAAACGTCAAAAACTATTTGTAATGTGTGGTTTAACGTTATTTATTGAAAATAACTAGTTTTTAAAGGTCTGTTATCGATAAAACTATTTTTAAGAGGTACAAAATCGTTTTTTATTGAAAAAAAATAGTTTTTTGAGGTGGAAAAATGAAAATATTTAATTCTAAGTGTTGGGAAACGTCAAAAACTATTTGTAATGTGTGGTTTAACGTTATTTATTAAAAATAACTAGTTTTTATAGGTTGGTTATCGATAAAACTATTTTTAAAGGTACAAAATCGTTTTTTATTGAGAAAAAATAGTTTTTTGAGGTGGAAAAATGAAAATATTTAATTCTAAGTGTTGGGAAACGTCAAAAACTATTTGTAATGTGTGGTTTAACGTTATTTATTGAAAATAACTAGTTTTTAAAGGTCTGTTATCGATAAAACTATTTTTAAGAGGTACAAAATCGTTTTTTATTGAAAAAAAATAGTTTTTTGAGGTGGAAAAATGAAAATATTTAATTCTAAGTGTTGGGAAACGTCAAAAACTATTTGTAATGTGTGGTTTAACGTTATTTATTAAAAATAACTAGTTTTTAAAGGTCTGTTATCGATAAAACTATTTTTAAGAGGTACAAAATCGTTTTTTATTGAGAAAAAATAGTTTTTTGAGGTGGAAAAATGAAAATATTTAATTCTAAGTGTTGGGAAACGTCAAAAACTATTTGTAATGTGTGGTTTAAACGTTATTTATTAAAAATAACTAGTTTTTAAAGGTCTGTTATCGATAAAACTATTTTTAAGAGGTACAAAATCGTTTTTTATTGAGAAAAAATAGTTTTTTGAGGTGGAAAAATGAAAATATTTAATTCTAAGTGTTGGGAAACGTCAAAAACTATTTGTAATGTGTGGTTTAACGTTATTTATTGAAAATAACTAGTTTTTAAAGGTCTGTTATCGATAAAACTATTTTTAAGAGGTACAAAATCGTTTTTTATTGAAAAAAATAGTTTTTTGAGGTGGAAAAATGAAAATATTTAATTCTAAGTGTTGGGAAACGTCAAAAACTATTTGTAATGTGTGGTTTAACGTTATTTATTAAAAATAACTAGTTTTTTAAGGTGTTATCGATAAAACTATTTTTTAAAGGTACAAAATCGTTTTTTATTGAGAAAAAATAGTTTTTTGAGGTGGAAAAATGAAAATATTTAATTCTAAGTGTTGGGAAACGTCAAAAACTATTTGTAATGTGTGGTTTAACGTTATTTATTGAAAATAACTAGTTTTTAAAGGTCTGTTATCGATAAAACTATTTTTAAGAGGTACAAAATCGTTTTTTATTGAAAAAAATAGTTTTTTGAGGTGGAAAAATGAAAATATTTAATTCTAAGTGTTGGGAAACGTCAAAAACTATTTGTAATGTGTGGTTTAACGTTATTTATTAAAAATAACTAGTTTTTATAGGTTGTTATCGATAAAACTATTTTTTAAAGGTACAAAATCGTTTTTTATTGAGAAAAAATAGTTTTTTGAGGTGGAAAAATGAAAATATTTAATTCTAAGTGTTGGGAAACGTCAAAAACTATTTGTAATGTGTGGTTTAAACGTTATTTATTAAAAATAACTAGTTTTTAAAGGTCTGTTATCGATAAAACTATTTTTAAGAGGTACAAAATCGTTTTTTATTGAGAAAAAATAGTTTTTTGAGGTGGAAAAATGAAAATATTTAATTCTAAGTGTTGGGAAACGTCAAAAACTATTGTAATGTGTGGTTTAAACGTTATTTATTAAAAATAACTAGTTTTTAAAGGTCTGTTATCGATAAAACTATTTTTAAGAGGTACAAAATCGTTTTTTATTGAGAAAAAATAGTTTTTTGAGGTGGAAAAATGAAAATATTTAATTCTAAGTGTTGGGAAACGTCAAAAACTATTTGTAATGTGTGGTTTAACGTTATTTATTGAAAATAACTAGTTTTTAAAGGTCTGTTATCGATAAAACTATTTTTAAGAGGTACAAAATCGTTTTTTATTGAAAAAAATAGTTTTTTGAGGTGGAAAAATGAAAATATTTAATTCTAAGTGTTGGGAAACGTCAAAAACTAGTGGTTTAACGTTATTTATTGAAAATAACTAGTTTTTAAAGGTCTGTTATCGATAAAACTATTTTTAAGAGGTACAAAATCGTTTTTTATTGAGAAAAAATAGTTTTTTGAGGTGGAAAAATGAAAATATTTAATTCTAAGTGTTGGGAAACGTCAAAAACTGTTTGTAATGTGTGGTTAAACGTTATTTATTAAAAATAACTAGTTTTTAAAGGTCTGTTATCGATAAAACTATTTTTAAGAGGTACAAAATCGTTTTTTATTGAGAAAAATAGTTTTTTGAGGTGGAAAAATGAAAATATTTAATTCTAAGTGTTGGGAAACGTCAAAAACTATTTGTAATGTGTGGTTTAACGTTATTTATTAAAAATAACTAGTTTTTAAAGGTCTGTTATCGATAAAACTATTTTTAAGAGGTACAAAATCGTTTTTTATTGAGAAAAAATAGTTTTTTGAGGTGGAAAAATGAAAATATTTAATTCTAAGTGTTGGGAAACGTCAAAAACTATTTGTAATGTGTGGTTTAACGTTATTTATTAAAATAACTAGTTTTTAAAGGTCTGTTATCGATAAAACTATTTTTAAGAGGTACAAAATCGTTTTTTATTGAAAAAAATAGTTTTTTGAGGTGGAAAAATGAAAATATTTAATTCTAAGTGTTGGGAAACGTCAAAAACTATTTGTAATGTGTGGTTTAACGTTATTTATTAAAAATAACTAGTTTTTATAGGTTGTTATCGATAAAACTATTTTTAAGAGGTACAAAATCGTTTTTTATTGAGAAAAAAATAGTTTTTTGAGGTGGAAAAATGAAAATATTTAATTCTAAGTGTTGGGAAACGTCAAAAACTATTTGTAATGTGTGGTTTAACGTTATTTATTGAAAATAACTAGTTTTTAAAGGTCTGTTATCGATAAAACTATTTTTAAGAGGTACAAAATCGTTTTTTATTGAAAAAAAATAGTTTTTTGAGGTGGAAAAATGAAAATATTTAATTCTAAGTGTTGGGAAACGTCAAAAACTATTTGTAATGTGTGGTTTAACGTTATTTATTAAAAAATAACTAGTTTTTATAGGTTGGCTATCGATAAAACTATTTTTAAAGGTACAAAATCGTTTTTTATTGAAAAAAAATAGTTTTTTGAGGTGGAAAAATGAAAATATTTAATTCTAAGTGTTGGGAAACGTCAAAAACTATTTGTAATGTGTGGTTTAACGTTATTTATTGAAAATAACTAGTTTTTAAAGGTCTGTTATCGATAAAACTATTTTTAAGAGGTACAAAATCGTTTTTTATTGAAAAAAATAGTTTTTTGAGGTGGAAAAATGAAAATATTTAATTCTAAGTGTTGGGAAACGTCAAAAACTATTTGTAATGTGTGGTTTAACGTTATTTATTGAAAATAACTAGTTTTTAAAGGTCTGTTATCGATAAAACTATTTTTAAGAGGTACAAAATCGTTTTTTATTGAAAAAAAAATAGTTTTTTGAGGTGGAAAAATGAAAATATTTAATTCTAAGTGTTGGGAAACGTCAAAAACTATTTGTAATGTGTGGTTAAACGTTATTTATTAAAAATAACTAGTTTTTAAAGGTCTGTTATCGATAAAACTATTTTTAAGAGGTACAAAATCGTTTTTTATTGAGAAAAAATAGTTTTTTGAGGTGGAAAAATGAAAATATTTAATTCTAAGTGTTGGGAAACGTCAAAAACTATTTGTAATGTGTGGTTTAACGTTATTTATTGAAAATAACTAGTTTTTAAAGGTCTGTTATCGATAAAACTATTTTTAAGAGGTACAAAATCGTTTTTTATTGAAAAAAAATTAGTTTTTTGAGGTGGAAAAATGAAAATATTTAATTCTAAGTGTTGGGAAACGTCAAAAACTATTTGTAATGTGTGGTTTAACGTTATTTATTAAAAATAACTAGTTTTTAGAGGTCTGTTATCGATAAAACTATTTTTTAAGAGGTACAAAATCGTTTTTTATTGAAAAAAAATAGTTTTTTGAGGTGGAAAAATGAAAATATTTAATTCTAAGTGTTGGGAAACGTCAAAAACTATTTGTAATGTGTGGTTTAACGTTATTTATTAAAAATAACTAGTTTTTATAGGTTGTTATCGATAAAACTATTTTTAAAGGTACAAAATCGTTTTTTATTGAGAAAAAATAGTTTTTTGAGGTGGAAAAATGAAAATATTTAATTCTAAGTGTTGGGAAACGTCAAAAACTATTTGTAATGTGTGGTTTAACGTTATTTATTGAAAATAACTAGTTTTTAAAGGTCTGTTATCGATAAAACTATTTTTAAGAGGTACAAAATCGTTTTTTATTGAAAAAAAAATAGTTTTTTGAGGTGGAAAAATGAAAATATTTAATTCTAAGTGTTGGGAAACGTCAAAAACTATTTGTAATGTGTGGTTTAACGTTATTTATTGAAAATAACTAGTTTTTAAAGGTCTGTTATCGATAAAACTATTTTTAAGAGGTACAAAATCGTTTTTTATTGAGAAAAAATAGTTTTTTGAGGTGGAAAAATGAAAATATTTAATTCTAAGTGTTGGGAAACGTCAAAAACTATTGTAATGTGTGGTTTAACGTTATTTATTAAAATAACTAGTTTTTAAAGGTCTGTTATCGATAAAACTATTTTTAAGAGGTACAAAATCGTTTTTTATTGAGAAAAAAATAGTTTTTTGAGGTGGAAAAATGAAAATATTTAATTCTAAGTGTTGGGAAACGTCAAAAACTATTTGTAATGTGTGGTTTAACGTTATTTATTGAAAATAACTAGTTTTTAAAGGTCTGTTATCGATAAAACTATTTTTAAGAGGTACAAAATCGTTTTTTATTGAAAAAAATAGTTTTTTGAGGTGAAAAAATTAAAATATTTAATTCTAAGTGTTGGGAAACGTCAAAAACTATTTGTAATGTGTGGTTTAACGTTATTTATTAAAATAACTAGTTTTTTAAAGGTCTGTTATCGATAAAACTATTTTTAAGAGGTACAAAATCGTTTTTTATTGAAAAAAATAGTTTTTTGAGGTGGAAAAATGAAAATATTTAATTCTAAGTGTTGGGAAACGTCAAAAACTATTTGTAATGTGTGGTTTAACGTTATTTATTAAAAATAACTAGTTTTTATAGGTTGTTATCGATAAAACTATTTTTAAAGGTACAAAATCGTTTTTTATTGAGAAAAAATAGTTTTTTGAGGTGGAAAAATGAAAATATTTAATTCTAAGTGTTGGGAAACGTCAAAAACTATTTGTAATGTGTGGTTTAACGTTATTTATTCAAAATGACTAGTTTTTAAAGGTCTGTTACCGATAAAACTATTTTTAAGAGGTACAAAATCGTTTTTTATTGAAAAAATAGTTATTTGAGGTGGAAAAATGAAAATATTTAATTCTAAGTGTTGGGAAACGTCAAAAACTATTTGTAATGTGTGGTTTAAACGTTATTTATTAAAAATAACTAGTTTTTAAAGGTCTGTTATCGATAAAACTATTTTTAAGAGGTACAAAATCGTTTTTTATTGAGAAAAATAGTTTTTTGGGGTGGAAAAATTAAAATATTTAATTCTAAGTGTTGGGAAACGTCAAAAACTATTTGTAATGTGTGGTTTAAACGTTATTTATTAAAAATAACTAGTTTTTAAAGGTCTGTTATCGATAAAACTATTTTTAAGAGGTACAAAATCGTTTTTTATTGAAAAAAAATAGTTTTTTGAGGTGGAAAAATGAAAATATTTAATTCTAAGTGTTGGGAAACGTCAAAAACTATTTGTAATGTGTGGTTTAACGTTATTTATTGAAAATAACTAGTTTTTAAAGGTCTGTTATCGATAAAACTATTTTTAAGAGGTACAAAATCGTTTTTTATTGAAAAAAATAGTTTTTTGAGGTGGAAAAATGAAAATATTTAATTCTAAGTGTTGGGAAACGTCAAAAACTATTTGTAATGTGTGGTTTAACGTTATTTATTAAAAATAACTAGTTTTTAAAGGTCTGTTATCGATAAAACTATTTTTAAGAGGTACAAAATCGTTTTTTATTGAAAAAAAATAGTTTTTTGAGGTGGAAAAATGAAAATATTTAATTCTAAGTGTTGGGAAACGTCAAAAACTATTTGTAATGTGTGGTTTAACGTTATTTATTAAAAATAACTAGTTTTTAAAGGTCTGTTATCGATAAAACTATTTTTAAGAGGTACAAAATCGTTTTTTATTGAAAAAAAATAGTTTTTTGAGGTGGAAAAATGAAAATATTTAATTCTAAGTGTTGGGAAACGTCAAAAACTATTTGTAATGTGTGGTTTAACGTTATTTATTAAAATAACTAGTTTTTAAAGGTCTGTTATCGATAAAACTATTTTTAAGAGGTACAAAATCGTTTTTTATTGAAAAAAATAGTTTTTTGAGGTGGAAAAATGAAAATATTTAATTCTAAGTGTTGGGAAACGTCAAAAACTATTTGTAATGTGTGGTTTAACGTTATTTATTAAAAATAACTAGTTTTTAAAGGTCTGTTATCGATAAAACTATTTTTAAGAGGTACAAAATCGTTTTTTATTGAGAAAAAATAGTTTTTTGAGGTGGAAAAATGAAAATATTTAATTCTAAGTGTTGGGAAACGTCAAAAACTATTTGTAATGTGTGGTTTAACGTTATTTATTAAAAATAACTAGTTTTTAAAGGTCTGTTATCGATAAAACTATTTTTAAGAGGTACAAAATCGTTTTTTATTGAGAAAAAATAGTTTTTTGAGGTGGAAAAATGAAAATATTTAATTCTAAGTGTTGGGAAACGTCAAAAACTATTTGTAATGTGTGGTTTAACGTTATTTATTGAAAATAACTAGTTTTTAAAGGTCTGTTATCGATAAAACTATTTTTAAGAGGTACAAAATCGTTTTTTATTGAAAAAAAATAGTTTTTTGAGGTGAAAAAATGAAAATATTTAATTCTAAGTGTTGGGAAACGTCAAAAACTATTTGTAATGTGTGGTTTAACGTTATTTATTGAAAATAACTAGTTTTAAAGGTCTGTTATCGAGAAAACTGTTTTTAAGAGGTACAAAATGTTTTTTATTGAAAAAAAATAGTTTTTTGAGGTGGAAAAATGAAAATATTTAATTCTAAGTGTTGGGAAACGTCAAAAACTATTTGTAATGTGTGGTTTAACGTTATTTATTAAAATAACTAGTTTTTATAGGTCTGCAATCGATAAAACTATTTTTAAAGGTACAAAATCGTTTTTTATTGAAAAAAATAGTTTTTTGAGGTGGAAAAATGAAAATATTTAATTCTAAGTGTTGGGAAACGTCAAAAACTATTTGTAATGTGTGGTTTAACGTTATTTATTGAAAAATAACTAGTTTTTAAAGGTCTGTTATCGATAAAACTATTTTTAAGAGGTACAAAATCGTTTTTTATTGAAAAAAATAGTTTTTTGAGGTGGAAAAATGAAAATATTTAATTCTAAGTGTTGGAAACGTCAAAAACTATTTGTAATGTGTGGTTTAACGTTATTTATTAAAAATAACTAGTTTTTAAGGTTGCAATCGATAAAACTATTTTTTAAAGGTACAAAATCGTTTTTTATTGAGAAAAAATAGTTTTTGAGGTGGAAAAATGAAAATATTTAATTCTAAGTGTTGGGAAACGTCAAAAACTATTTGTAATGTGTGGTTTAACGTTATTTATTAAAAATAACTAGTTTTTAAATAGGTTGGCATCCGATAAAACTATTTTTAAGAGGTACAAAATCGTTTTTTTATTGAGAAAAAATAGTTTTTTGAGGTGGAAAAATGAAATATTTAATTCTAAGTGTTGGGAAACGTCAAAAACTATTTGTAATGTGTGGTTAACGTTATTTATTGAAAATAACTAGTTTTTAAAGGTCTGTTATCGATAAAACTATTTTTAAGAGGTACAAAATCGTTTTTTATTGAAAAAAATAGTTTTTTGAGGTGGAAAAATGAAAATATTTAATTCTAAGTGTTGGGAAACGTCAAAAACTATTTGTAATGTGTGGTTTAACGTTATTTATTGAAAATAGCTAGTTTTTAAAGGTCTGTTATCGATAAAACTATTTTTAAGAGGTACAAAATCGTTTTTTATTGAGAAAAAATAGTTTTTTGAGGTGTTATTGAAGAAACGTCAAAAACTATTGTAATGTGTGGTTAAACGTTATTTATTAAAAATAACTAGTTTTTTAAGGTCTGTTATCGATAAAACTATTTTTAAGAGGTACAAAATCGTTTTTTTATTGAAAAAAATAGTTTTTTGAGGTGAAAAATGAAAATATTTAATTCTAAGTGTTGGGAAACGTCAAAAACTATTTGTAATGTGTGGTTTAACGTTATTTATTGAAAATAACTAGTTTTTTAAAGGTCTGTTATCGATAAAACTATTTTTAAGAGGTACAAAATCGTTTTTTATTGAAAAAAAATATGTTTTTTGAGGTGGAAAAAATGAAAATATTTAATTCTAAGTGTTGGGAAACGTCAAAAACTATTTGTAATGTGTGGTTTAACGTTATTTATTAAAAATAACTAGTTTTTAAAGGTCTGTTATCGATAAAACTATTTTTAAGAGGTACAAAATCGTTTTTTATTGAGAAAAAATAGTTTTTTGAGGTGGAAAAATGAAAATATTTAATTCTAAGTGTTGGGAAACGTCAAAAACTATTTGTAATGTGTGGTTTAAACGTTATTTATTAAAAATAACTAGTTTTTAAAGGTCTGTTATCGATAAAACTATTTTTAAGAGGTACAAAATCGTTTTTTATTGAAAAAAAATAGTTTTTTGAGGTGGAAAAATGAAAATATTTAATTCTAAGTGTTGGAAAACGTCAAAAACTATTTGTAATGTGTGGTTTAACGTTATTTATTAAAAATAACTAGTTTTTAAAGGTCTGTTATCGATAAAACTATTTTAAAAGGTACAAAATCAGTTTTTATTGAGAAAAAATAGTTTTTTGAGGTGGAAAAATGAAAATATTTAATTCTAAGTGTTGGGAAACGTCAAAAACTATTTGTAATGTGTGGTTAAAACGTTATTTATTAAAAGTAACTAGTTTTTATAGGTTGCAATCGATAAAACTATTTTTTAAAGGTACAAAATCGTTTTTTATTGAGAAAAAATAGTTTTTTGAGGTGGAAAAATGAAAATATTTAATTCTAAGTGTTGGGAAACGTCAAAAACTATTTGTAATGTGTGGTTTAACGTTATTTATTGAAAATAACTAGTTTTTAAAGGTCTGTTATCGATAAAACTATTTTTAAGAGGTACAAAATCGTTTTTTATTGAAAAAAAATAGTTTTTTGAGGTGGAAAAATGAAAATATTTAATTCTAAGTGTTGGGAAACGTCAAAAACTATTTGTAATGTGTGGTTTAACGTTATTTATTAAAAATAACTAGTTTTTAAAGGTCTGTTATCGATAAAACTATTTTTAAGAGGTACAAAATCGTTTTTTATTGAAAAAAAATAGTTTTTGGAGGTGGAAAATATTTAATTCTAAGTGTTGGGAAACGTCAAAAACTATTTGTAATGTGTGGTTTAACGTTATTTATTGAAAATAACTAGTTTTTATAGGTCTGTTATCGATAAAACTATTTTTAAGAGGTACAAAATCGTTTTTATTGAAAAAAAAAAAGTTTTTGAGGTGGAAAAATGAAAATATTTAATTCTAAGTGTTGGGAAACGTCAAAAACTATTTGTAATGTGTGGTTTTAACGTTATTTATTGAAAATAACTAGTTTTAAAGTCTGTTATCGATAAAACTATTTTTTAAGAGGTACAAAATCGTTTTTTATTGAGAAAAAATAGTTTTTTGAGGTGGAAAAATGAAAATATTTAATTCTAAGTGTTGGGAAACGTCAAAAACTATTTGTAATGTGTGGTTTAACGTTATTTATTGAAAATAACTAGTTTTTAAAGGTCTGTTATCGATAAAACTATTTTTAAGAGGTACAAAATCGTTTTTTATTGAAAAAAAATAGTTTTTTGAGGTGGAAAAATTAAAATATTTAATTCTAAGTGTTGGGAAACGTTAAAACTATTTGTAATGTGTGGTTAAACGTTATTTATTGAAAATAACTAGTTTTTAAAGGTCTGTTATCGATAAAACTATTTTTAAGAGGTACAAAATCGTTTTTTATTGAAAAAAATAGTTTTTTGAGGTGGAAAAATGAAAATATTTAATTCTAAGTGTTGGGAAACGTCAAAAACTATTTGTAATGTGTGGTTTAACGTTATTTATTAAAAATAACTATTTTTTAGAGGTCTGTTATCGATAAAACTATTTTTAAGAGGTACAAAATCGTTTTTTATTGAAAAAAATAGTTTTTTTGAGGTGGAAAAATGAAAATATTTAATTCTAAGTGTTGGGAAACGTCAAAAACTATTTGTAATGTGTGGTTTAACGTTATTTATTAAAAATAACTAGTTTTTATAGGTTGGCAATCGATAAAACTATTTTTAAGGGTACAAAATCGTTTTTTATTGAGAAAAAATAGTTTTTTGAGGTGGAAAAATGAAAATATTTAATTCTAAGTGTTGGGAAACGTCAAAAACTATTTGTAATGTGTGGTTAAACGTTATTTATTAAAATAACTAGTTTTTAAAGGTCTGTTATCGATAAAACTATTTTTAAGAGGTACAAAATCGTTTTTTATTGAGAAAAAATAGTTTTTTGAGGTGGAAAAATGAAAATATTTAATTCTAAGTGTTGGGAAACGTCAAAAACTATTTGTAATGTGTGGTTTAACGTTATTTATTAAAAATAACTAGTTTTTATAGGTTGGCAATCGATAAAACTATTTTTTAAAGGTACAAAATCGTTTTTTATTGAGAAAAAATAGTTTTTTGAGGTGGAAAAATGAAAATATTTAATTCTAAGTGTTGGGAAACGTCAAAAACTATTTGTAATGTGTGGTTTAACGTTATTTATTAAAAATAACTAGTTTTTATAGGTCTGTTATCGATAAAACTATTTTTTAAAGGTACAAAATCGTTTTTTATTGAGAAAAAATAGTTTTTTGAGGTGGAAAAATGAAAATATTTAATTCTAAGTGTTGGGAAACGTCAAAAACTATTTGTAATGTGTGGTTTAACGTTATTTATTAAAATAACTAGTTTTTAAAGGTCTGTTATCGATAAAACTATTTTTAAGAGGTACAAAATCGTTTTTTATTGAAAAAAAAATAGTTTTTTGAGGTGGAAAAATGAAAATATTTAATTCTAAGTGTTGGGAAACGTCAAAAACTATTTGTAATGTGTGGTTTAACGTTATTTATTAAAAATAACTAGTTTTTATAGGTTGGCAATCGATAAAACTATTTTTAAAGGTACAAAATCGTTTTTTATTGAAAAAAAATAGTTTTTTGAGGTGGAAAAATGAAAATATTTAATTCTAAGTGTTGGGAAACGTCAAAAACTATTTGTAATGTGTGGTTTAACGTTATTTATTGAAAATAACTAGTTTTTAAAGGTCTGTTATCGATAAAACTATTTTTAAGAGGTACAAAATCGTTTTTTATTGAAAAAAAAAAATTTTTTGAGGTGGAAAAATGAAAATATTTAATTCTAAGTGTTGGGAAACGTCAAAAACTATTTGTAATGTGTGGTTTAACGTTATTTATTGAAAATAACTAGTTTTTAAAGGTCTGTTATCGATAAAACTATTTTTAAGAGGTACAAAATCGTTTTTTATTGAAAAAAAATAGTTTTTTGAGGTGGAAAAATGAAAATATTTAATTCTAAGTGTTGGGAAACGTCAAAAACTATTTGTAATGTGTGGTTTAACGTTATTTATTGAAAATAACTAGTTTTTAAAGGTCTGTTATCGATAAAACTATTTTTAAGAGGTACAAAATCGTTTTTTATTGAGAAAAAATAGTTTTTTGAGGTGGAAAAATGAAAATATTTAATTCTAAGTGTTGGGAAACGTCAAAAACTATTTGTAATGTGTGGTTAAACGTTATTTATTGAAAATAACTAGTTTTTAAAGGTCTGTTATCGATAAAACTATTTTTAAGAGGTACAAAATCGTTTTTTATTGAGGTGAAAAAATGAAAATATTTAATTCTAAGTGTTGGGAAACGTCAAAAACTATTTGTAATGTGTGGTTTAACGTTATTTATTGAAAATAACTAGTTTTTAAAGGTCTGTTATCGATAAAACTATTTTTAAGAGGTACAAAATCGTTTTTTATTGAAAAAAAAATAGTTTTTTGAGGTGGAAAAATGAAAATATTTAATTCTAAGTGTTGGGAAACGTCAAAAACTATTTGTAATGTGTGGTTTAACGTTATTTATTAAAATAACTAGTTTTTATAGGTTGGCAATCGATAAAACTATTTTTTAAGAGGTACAAAATCGTTTTTTATTGAGAAAAAATAGTTTTTTGAGGTGGAAAAATGAAAATATTTAATTCTAAGTGTTGGGAAACGTCAAAAACTTATTGTAATGTGTGGTTAAACGTTATTTATTAAAAATAACTAGTTTTTAAAGGTCTGTTATCGATAAAACTATTTTTAAGAGGTACAAAATCGTTTTTTATTGAGAAAAAATAGTTTTTTGAGGTGGAAAAATGAAAATATTTAATTCTAAGTGTTGGGAAACGTCAAAAACTATTTGTAATGTGTGGTTTAACGTTATTTATTAAAAATAACTAGTTTTTAAAGGTTGTTATCGATAAAACTATTTTTAAGAGGTACAAAATCGTTTTTTATTGAAAAAATAGTTTTTTGAGGTGGAAAAATGAAAATATTTAATTCTAAGTGTTGGGAAACGTCAAAAACTATTTGTAATGTGTGGTTTAACGTTATTTATTAAAATAACTAGTTTTTATAGGTCTGGCAATCGATAAAACTATTTTTAAAGGTACAAAATCGTTTTTTATTGAGAAAAAATAGTTTTTTGAGGTGGAAAAATGAAAATATTTAATTCTAAGTGTTGGGAAACGTCAAAAACTATTTGTAATGTGTGGTTTAACGTTATTTATTGAAAATAACTAGTTTTTAAAGGTCTGTTATCGATAAAACTATTTTTAAGAGGTACAAAATCGTTTTTTATTAAACAAAAAAAAAAATTTTTGAGGTGGAAAAATGAAAATATTTAATTCTCAGTGTTGGGAAACGTCAAAAACTATTTGTAATGTGTGGTTTAACGTTATTTATTGAAAATAACTAGTTTTTAAAGGTCTGTTATCGATAAAACTATTTTTAAGAGGTACAAAATCGTTTTTTATTGAGAAAAAAAATAGTTTTTTGAGGTGGAAAAATGAAAATATTTAATTCTAAGTGTTGGGAAACGTCAAAAACTATTTGTAATGTGTGGTTTAACGTTATTTATTGAAAATAACTAGTTTTTAAAGGTCTGTTATCGATAAAACTATTTTTAAGAGGTACAAAATCGTTTTTTATTGAGAAAAAAATAGTTTTTTGAGGTGGAAAAATGAAAATATTTAATTCTAAGTGTTGGGAAACGTCAAAAACTATTTGTAATGTGTGGTTTAAACGTTATTTATTGAAAATAACTAGTTTTTAAAGGTCTGTTATCGATAAAACTATTTTTAAGAGGTACAAAATCGTTTTTTATTGAAAAAAAATGTTTTTTGAGGTGGAAAAATGAAAATATTTAATTCTAAGTGTTGGGAAACGTCAAAAACTATTTGTAATGTGTGGTTTAACGTTATTTATTGAAAATAACTAGTTTTTTAAAGGTCTGTTATCGATAAAACTATTTTTAAGAGGTACAAAATCGTTTTTTATTGAAAAAAAATAGTTTTTTTGAGGTGGAAAAATGAAAATATTTAATTCTAAGTGTTGGGAAACGTCAAAAACTATTTGTAATGTGTGGTTTAACGTTATTTATTAAAATAACTAGTTTTTATAGGTTGTTATCGATAAAACTATTTTTAAGAGGTACAAAATCGTTTTTTATTGAGAAAAAATAGTTTTTTGAGGTGGAAAAATGAAAATATTTAATTCTAAGTGTTGGGAAACGTCAAAAACTATTTGTAATGTGTGGTTTAACGTTATTTATTAAAATAACTAGTTTTTATAGGTTGTTAATCGATAAAACTATTTTTAAGAGGTACAAAATCGTTTTTTATTGAGAAAAAAAATAGTTTTTTGAGGTGGAAAAATGAAAATATTTAATTCTAAGTGTTGGGAAACGTCAAAAACTATTTGTAATGTGTGGTTTAACGTTATTTATTGAAAATAACTAGTTTTTAAAGGTCTGTTATCGATAAAACTATTTTTAAGAGGTACAAAATCGTTTTTTATTGAAAAAAAATAGTTTTTTGAGGTGGAAAAATGAAAATATTTAATTCTAAGTGTTGGGAAACGTCAAAAACTATTTGTAATGTGTGGTTTAACGTTATTTATTAAAATAACTAGTTTTTATAGGTTGGCAATCGACAAAACTATTTTTAAGAGGTACAAAATCGTTTTTTATTGAGAAAAAATAGTTTTTTGAGGTGGAAAAATGAAAATATTTAATTCTAAGTGTTGGGAAACGTCAAAAACTATTTGTAATGTGTGGTTTAACGTTATTTATTAAAATAACTAGTTTTTATAAAGGTTGTTATCGATAAAACTATTTTTAAGAGGTACAAAATCGTTTTTTATTGAGAAAAAATAGTTTTTTGAGGTGGAAAAATGAAAATATTTAATTCTAAGTGTTGGGAAACGTCAAAAACTTATTGTAATGTGTGGTTAAACGTTATTTATTAAAAATAACTAGTTTTTAAAGGTCTGTTATCGATAAAACTATTTTTAAGAGGTACAAAATCGTTTTTTATTGAGAAAAAATAGTTTTTTGAGGTGGAAAAATGAAAATATTTAATTCTAAGTGTTGGGAAACGTCAAAAACTATTTGTAATGTGTGGTTTAACGTTATTTATTAAAAATAACTAGTTTTTATAGGTTGTTAATCGATAAAACTATTTTTTAAAGGTACAAAATCGTTTTTTATTGAGAAAAAATAGTTTTTTGAGGTGGAAAAATGAAAATATTTAATTCTAAGTGTTGGGAAACGTCAAAAACTATTTGTAATGTGTGGTTTAACGTTATTTATTAAAAATAACTAGTTTTTATAGGTCTGTTATCGATAAAACTATTTTTAAAGGTACAAAATCGTTTTTTATTGAGAAAAAATAGTTTTTTGAGGTGGAAAAATGAAAATATTTAATTCTAAGTGTTGGGAAACGTCAAAAACTATTTGTAATGTGTGGTTTAACGTTATTTATTGAAAATAACTAGTTTTTAAAGGTCTGTTATCGATAAAACTATTTTTAAGAGGTACAAAATCGTTTTTTATTGAAAAAAAAAAGTTTTTGAGGTGGAAAAATGAAAATATTTAATTCTAAGTGTTGGGAAACGTCAAAAACTATTTGTAATGTGTGGTTTAACGTTATTTATTGAAAATAACTAGTTTTTAAAGGTCTGTTATCGATAAAACTATTTTTAAGAGGTACAAAATCGTTTTTTATTGAGAAAAAATAGTTTTTTGAGGTGGAAAAATGAAAATATTTAATTCTAAGTGTTGGGAAACGTCAAAAACTATTTGTAATGTGTGGTTTAACGTTATTTATTAAAATAACTAGTTTTTAAAGGTCTGTTATCGATAAAACTATTTTTAAGAGGTACAAAATCGTTTTTTATTGAGAAAAAATAGTTTTTTGAGGTGGAAAAATGAAAATATTTAATTCTAAGTGTTGGGAAACGTTAAAACTATTTGTAATGTGTGGTTTAACGTTATTTATTGAAAATAGCTAGTTTTTAAAGGTCTGTTATCGATAAAACTATTTTTAAGAGGTACAAAATCGTTTTTTATTGAAAAAAATAGTTTTTTGAGGTGGAAAAATGAAAATATTTAATTCTAAGTGTTGGGAAACGTCAAAAACTATTTGTAATGTGTGGTTTAACGTTATTTATTGAAAATAACTAGTTTTTAAAGGTCTGTTATCGATAAAACTATTTTTAAGAGGTACAAAATCGTTTTTTATTGAAAAAAAATAGTTTTTTGAGGTGGAAAAATGAAAATATTTAATTCTAAGTGTTGGGAAACGTCAAAAACTATTTGTAATGTGTGGTTTAACGTTATTTATTAAATATAACTAGTTTTTATAGGTTGGCAATCGATAAAACTATTTTTAAGAGGTACAAAATCGTTTTTTATTGAGAAAAAATAGTTTTTTGAGGTGGAAAAATGAAAATATTTAATTCTAAGTGTTGGGAAACGTCAAAAACTTATTGTAATGTGTGGTTAAACGTTATTTATTAAAAATAACTAGTTTTTAAAGGTCTGTTATCGATAAAACTATTTTTAAGAGGTACAAAATCGTTTTTTATTGAGAAAAATAGTTTTTTGAGGTGGAAAAATGAAAATATTTAATTCTAAGTGTTGGGAAACGTCAAAAACTATTTGTAATGTGTGGTTTAACGTTATTTATTGAAAATAACTAGTTTTTAAAGGTCTGTTATCGATAAAACTATTTTTAAGAGGTACAAAATCGTTTTTTATTGAGAAAAAATAGTTTTTTGAGGTGGAAAAATGAAAATATTTAATTCTAAGTGTTGGGAAACGTCAAAAACTATTTGTAATGTGTGGTTAAACGTTATTTATTGAAAATAACTAGTTTTTAAAGGTCTGTTATCGATAAAACTATTTTTAAGAGGTACAAAATCGTTTTTTATTGAAAAAAATAGTTTTTTGAGGTGAAAAAATGAAAATATTTAATTCTAAGTGTTGGGAAACGTCAAAAACTATTTGTAATGTGTGGTTTAACGTTATTTATTGAAAATAACTAGTTTTTAAAGGTCTGTTATCGATAAAACTATTTTTAAGAGGTACAAAATCGTTTTTTATTGAAAAAAAATAGTTTTTTGAGGTGGAAAAATGAAAATATTTAATTCTAAGTGTTGGGAAACGTCAAAAACTATTTGTAATGTGTGGTTTAACGTTATTTATTAAAATAACTAGTTTTTATAGGTTGGCAATCGATAAAACTATTTTTAAGAGGTACAAAATCGTTTTTTATTGAGAAAAAATAGTTTTTTGAGGTGGAAAAATGAAAATATTTAATTCTAAGTGTTGGGAAACGTCAAAAACTATTGTAATGTGTGGTTAAACGTTATTTATTAAAATAACTAGTTTTTTAAGGTCTGTTATCGATAAAACTATTTTTAAGAGGTACAAAATCGTTTTTTATTGAGAAAAAATAGTTTTTTGAGGTGGAAAAATGAAAATATTTAATTCTAAGTGTTGGGAAACGTCAAAAACTATTTGTAATGTGTGGTTTAACGTTATTTATTGAAAATAACTAGTTTTTAAAGGTCTGTTATCGATAAAACTATTTTTAAGAGGTACAAAATCATTTTTTATTGAGAAAAAATAGTTTTTTGAGGTGAAAAATGAAAATATTTAATTCTAAGTGTTGGGAAACGTTAAAACTATTTGTAATGTGTGGTTAAACGTTATTTATTGAAAATAACTAGTTTTTAAAGGTCTGTTATCGATAAAACTATTTTTAAGAGGTACAAAATCGTTTTTTATTGAAAAAAATAGTTTTTTGAGGTGGAAAAATGAAAATATTTAATTCTAAGTGTTGGGAAACGTCAAAAACTATTTGTAATGTGTGGTTTAACGTTATTTATTAAAATAACTAGTTTTTAAAGGTCTGTTATCGATAAAACTATTTTTAAGAGGTACAAAATCGTTTTTTATTGAAAAAAATAGTTTTTTGAGGTGGAAAAATGAAAATATTAATTCTAAGTGTTGGGAAACGTCAAAAACTATTTGTAATGTGTGGTTTAACGTTATTTATTAAAATAACTAGTTTTTATAGGTTGGTTATCGATAAAACTATTTTTAAAGGTACAAAATCGTTTTTTATTGAGAAAAAATAGTTTTTTTGAGGTGGAGAAATGAAAATATTTAATTCTAAGTGTTGGGAAACGTCAGAAACTGTTTGTAATGTGTGGTTAAACGTTATTTATTAAAAATAACTGGTTTTTAAGGTCTGTTATCGATAAAACTATTTTTAAGAGGTACAAAATCGTTTTTTATTGAAAAAAAATAGTTTTTTGAGGTGGAAAAATGAAAATATTTAATTCTAAGTGTTGGGAAACGTCAAAAACTATTTGTAATGTGTGGTTAAACGTTATTTATTAAAATAACTAGTTTTTAAAGGTCTGTTATCGATAAAACTATTTTTAAGAGGTACAAAATCGTTTTTTATTGAAAAAAAATAGTTTTTTGAGGTGGAAAAATGAAAATATTTAATTCTAAGTGTTGGGAAACGTCAAAAACTATTTGTAATGTGTGGTTTAACGTTATTTATTAAAAATAACTAGTTTTTAAAGGTCTGTTATCGATAAAACTATTTTTAAGAGGTACAAAATCGTTTTTTATTGAAAAAAAATAGTTTTTTGAGGTGGAAAAATGAAAATATTTAATTCTAAGTGTTGGGAAACGTCAAAAACTATTTGTAATGTGTGGTTTAACGTTATTTATTAAAATAACTAGTTTTTATAGGTTGGCAATCGATAAAACTATTTTTTAAAGGTACAAAATCGTTTTTTATTGAGAAAAAATAGTTTTTTGAGGTGGAAAAATGAAAATATTTAATTCTAAGTGTTGGGAAACGTCAAAAACTATTTGTAATGTGTGGTTTAACGTTATTTATTAAAAATAACTAGTTTTTAAAGGTCTGTTATCGATAAAACTATTTTTAAGAGGTACAAAATCGTTTTTTATTGAAAAAAAATAGTTTTTTGAGGTGGAAAAATGAAAATATTTAATTCTAAGTGTTGGGAAACGTCAAAAACTATTTGTAATGTGTGGTTTAACGTTATTTATTGAAAATAACTAGTTTTTAAAGGTCTGTTATCGATAAAACTATTTTTAAGAGGTACAAAATCGTTTTTTATTGAAAAAAAAATAGTTTTTTGAGGTGGAAAAATGAAAATATTTAATTCTAAGTGTTGGGAAACGTCAAAAACTATTTGTAATGTGTGGTTTAACGTTATTTATTGAAAATAACTAGTTTTTAAAGGTCTGTTATCGATAAAACTATTTTTAAGAGGTACAAAATCGTTTTTTATTGAAAAAAAATAGTTTTTTGAGGTGGAAAAATGAAAATATTTAATTCTAAGTGTTGGGAAACGTCAAAAACTATTTGTAATGTGTGGTTTAACGTTATTTATTAAAAATAACTAGTTTTTATAGGTTGGCAATCGATAAAACTATTTTTAAAGGTACAAAATCGTTTTTTATTGAAAAAAAATAGTTTTTTGAGGTGGAAAAATGAAAATATTTAATTCTAAGTGTTGGGAAACGTCAAAAACTATTTGTAATGTGTGGTTAAACGTTATTTATTAAAATAACTAGTTTTTAAAGGTCTGTTATCGATAAAACTATTTTTAAGAGGTACAAAATCGTTTTTTATTGAAAAAAAATAGTTTTTTGAGGTGGAAAAATGAAAATATTTAATTCTAAGTGTTGGGAAACGTCAAAAACTATTTGTAATGTGTGGTTTAACGTTATTTATTAAAAATAACTAGTTTTTAAAGGTCTGTTATCGATAAAACTATTTTTAAGAGGTACAAAATCGTTTTTTATTGAAAAAAAATAGTTTTTTGAGGTGGAAAAATGAAAATATTTAATTCTAAGTGTTGGGAAACGTCAAAAACTATTTGTAATGTGTGGTTTAACGTTATTTATTAAAAATAACTAGTTTTTATAGGTTGGCAATCGATAAAACTATTTTTTAAAGGTACAAAATCGTTTTTTATTGAGAAAAATAGTTTTTTGAGGTGGAAAAATGAAAATATTTAATTCTAAGTGTTGGGAAACGTCAAAAACTTATTGTAATGTGTGGTTAAACGTTATTTATTAAAAATAACTAGTTTTTAAAGGTCTGTTATCGATAAAACTATTTTTAAGAGGTACAAAATCGTTTTTTATTGAGAAAAAATAGTTTTTTGAGGTGGAAAAATGAAAATATTTAATTCTAAGTGTTGGGAAACGTCAAAAACTATTTGTAATGTGTGGTTTAAACGTTATTTATTAAAAATAACTAGTTTTTAAAGGTCTGTTATCGATAAAACTATTTTTAAGAGGTACAAAATCGTTTTTTATTGAAAAAAAATAGTTTTTTGAGGTGGAAAAATGAAAATATTTAATTCTAAGTGTTGGGAAACGTCAAAAACTATTTGTAATGTGTGGTTTAACGTTATTTATTAAAAATAACTAGTTTTTATAGGTTGGCAATCGATAAAACTATTTTTAAAGGTACAAAATCGTTTTTTATTGAGAAAAAATAGTTTT
Organism: Drosophila orena; assembly: GCA_005876975.1. NCBI lineage: Eukaryota > Metazoa > Arthropoda > Insecta > Diptera > Drosophilidae > Drosophila > Drosophila orena. The sequence goes on along the minus strand of VCKV01000415.1, from coordinate 34,306 downwards.
TTGAGGTGGAAAAATGAAAATATTTAATTCTAAGTGTTGGGAAACGTCAAAAACTATTTGTAATGTGTGGTTTAACGTTATTTATTGAAAATAACTAGTTTTTAAAGGTCTGTTATCGATAAAACTATTTTTAAGAGGTACAAAATCGTTTTTTATTGAAAAAAAATAGTTTTTTGAGGTGGAAAAATGAAAATATTTAATTCTAAGTGTTGGGAAACGTCAAAAACTATTTGTAATGTGTGGTTTAACGTTATTTATTGAAAATAACTAGTTTTTAAAGGTCTGTTATCGATAAAACTATTTTTAAGAGGTACAAAATCGTTTTTTATTGAAAAAAATAGTTTTTTGAGGTGGAAAAATGAAAATATTTAATTCTAAGTGTTGGGAAACGTCAAAAACTATTTGTAATGTGTGGTTTAACGTTATTTATTAAATATAACTAGTTTTTATAGGTTGGCAATCGATAAAACTATTTTTAAGAGGTACAAAATCGTTTTTTATTGAGAAAAAATAGTTTTTTGAGGTGGAAAAATGAAAATATTTAATTCTAAGTGTTGGGAAACGTCAAAAACTTATTGTAATGTGTGGTTAAACGTTATTTATTAAAAATAACTAGTTTTTAAAGGTCTGTTATCGATAAAACTATTTTTAAGAGGTACAAAATCGTTTTTTATTGAGAAAAATAGTTTTTTGAGGTGGAAAAATGAAAATATTTAATTCTAAGTGTTGGGAAACGTCAAAAACTATTTGTAATGTGTGGTTTAACGTTATTTATTGAAAATAACTAGTTTTTAAAGGTCTGTTATCGATAAAACTATTTTTAAGAGGTACAAAATCGTTTTTTATTGAGAAAAAATAGTTTTTTGAGGTGGAAAAATGAAAATATTTAATTCTAAGTGTTGGGAAACGTCAAAAACTATTTGTAATGTGTGGTTTAAACGTTATTTATTGAAAATAACTATTTTTTAAAGGTCTGTTATCGATAAAACTATTTTTAAGAGGTACAAAATCGTTTTTTATTGAAAAAAATAGTTTTTTGAGGTGGAAAAATGAAAATATTTAATTCTAAGTGTTGGGAAACGTCAAAAACTATTTGTAATGTGTGGTTTAACGTTATTTATTGAAAATAACTAGTTTTTAAAGGTCTGTTATCGATAAAACTATTTTTAAGAGGTACAAAATCGTTTTTTATTGAAAAAAAATAGTTTTTTGAGGTGGAAAAATGAAAATATTTAATTCTAAGTGTTGGGAAACGTCAAAAACTATTTGTAATGTGTGGTTTAACGTTATTTATTAAAATAACTAGTTTTTATAGGTTGGTTAATCGATAAAACTATTTTTTAAAGGTACAAAATCGTTTTTTATTGAGAAAAAATAGTTTTTTGAGGTGGAAAAATGAAAATATTTAATTCTAAGTGTTGGGAAACGTCAAAAACTGTTTGTAATGTGTGGTTAAACGTTATTTATTAAAAATAACTAGTTTTTAAAGTCTGTTATTGATAAAACTATTTTTAAGAGGTACAAAATCGTTTTTTATTGAAAAAAAATAGTTTTTTGAGGTGGAAAAATGAAAATATTTAATTCTAAGTGTTGGGAAACGTCAAAAACTATTTGTAATGTGTGGTTAAACGTTATTTATTAAAAATAACTAGTTTTTAAAGGTCTGTTATCGATAAAACTATTTTTAAGAGGTACAAAATCGTTTTTTATTGAAAAAAATAGTTTTTTGAGGTGGAAAAATGAAAATATTTAATTCTAAGTGTTGGGAAACGTCAAAAACTATTTGTAATGTGTGGTTTAACGTTATTTATTAAAAATAACTAGTTTTTAAAGGTCTGTTATCGATAAAACTATTTTTAAGAGGTACAAAATCGTTTTTTATTGAAAAAAAATAGTTTTTTGAGGTGGAAAAATGAAAATATTTAATTCTAAGTGTTGGGAAACGTCAAAAACTATTTGTAATGTGTGGTTTAACGTTATTTATTAAAATATAACTAGTTTTTATAGGTTGGCAATCGATAAAACTATTTTTTAAAGGTACAAAATCGTTTTTTATTGAGAAAAAAATAGTTTTTTGAGGTGGAAAAATGAAAATATTTAATTCTAAGTGTTGGGAAACGTCAAAAACTATTTGTAATGTGTGGTTTAACGTTATTTATTAAAAATAACTAGTTTTTAAAGGTCTGTTATCGATAAAACTATTTTTAAGAGGTACAAAATCGTTTTTTATTGAAAAAAATAGTTTTTTGAGGTGGAAAAATGAAAATATTTAATTCTAAGTGTTGGGAAACGTCAAAAACTATTTGTAATGTGTGGTTTAACGTTATTTATTGAAAATAACTAGTTTTTAAAGGTCTGTTATCGATAAAACTATTTTTAAGAGGTACAAAATCGTTTTTTATTGAAAAAAAAATAGTTTTTTGAGGTGGAAAAATGAAAATATTTAATTCTAAGTGTTGGGAAACGTCAAAAACTATTTGTAATGTGTGTTTAAACGTTATTTATTAAAAATAACTAGTTTTTAAAGGTCTGTTATCGATAAAACTATTTTTAAGAGGTACAAAATCGTTTTTTATTGAAAAAAAATAGTTTTTTGAGGTGGAAAAATGAAAATATTTAATTCTAAGTGTTGGGAAACGTCAAAAACTATTTGTAATGTGTGGTTTAACGTTATTTATTAAAATAACTAGTTTTTATAGGTCTGGCATCGATAAAACTATTTTTTAAAGGTACAAAATCGTTTTTTATTGAGAAAAAATAGTTTTTTGAGGTGGAAAAATGAAAATATTTAATTCTAAGTGTTGGGAAACGTCAAAAACTATTTGTAATGTGTGGTTTAACGTTATTTATTGAAAATAACTAGTTTTTAAAGGTCTGTTATCGATAAAACTATTTTTAAGAGGTACAAAATCGTTTTTTATTGAAAAAAATAGTTTTTTGAGGTGGAAAAATGAAAATATTTAATTCTAAGTGTTGGGAAACGTCAAAAACTATTTGTAATGTGTGGTTTAACGTTATTTATTGAAAATAACTAGTTTTTAAAGGTCTGTTATCGATAAAACTATTTTTAAGAGGTACAAAATCGTTTTTTATTGAAAAAAAATAGTTTTTTGAGGTGGAAAAATGAAAATATTTAATTCTAAGTGTTGGGAAACGTCAAAAACTATTTGTAATGTGTGGTTTAACGTTATTTATTAAAATAACTAGTTTTTATAGGTTGGTTAATCGATAAAACTATTTTTAAGAGGTACAAAATCGTTTTTTATTGAGAAAAAATAGTTTTTTGAGGTGGAAAAATGAAAATATTTAATTCTAAGTGTTGGGAAACGTCAAAAACTATTGTAATGTGTGGTTAAACGTTATTTATTAAAAATAACTAGTTTTTAAGGTCTGTTATCGATAAAACTATTTTTAAGAGGTACAAAATCGTTTTTTATTGAGAAAAAATAGTTTTTTGAGGTGGAAAAATGAAAATATTTAATTCTAAGTGTTGGGAAACGTCAAAAACTATTTGTAATGTGTGGTTTAACGTTATTTATTGAAAATAACTAGTTTTTAAAGGTCTGTTATCGATAAAACTATTTTTAAGAGGTACAAAATCGTTTTTTATTGAGAAAAATAGTTTTTTGAGGTGGAAAAATGAAAATATTTAATTCTAAGTGTTGGGAAACGTCAAAAACTATTTGTAATGTGTGGTTAAACGTTATTTATTGAAAATAACTAGTTTTTAAAGGTCTGTTATCGATAAAACTATTTTTAAGAGGTACAAAATCGTTTTTTATTGAAAAAAATAGTTTTTTGAGGTGGAAAAATGAAAATATTTAATTCTAAGTGTTGGGAAACGTCAAAAACTATTTGTAATGTGTGGTTTAACGTTATTTATTGAAAATAACTAGTTTTTAAAGGTCTGTTATCGATAAAACTATTTTTAAGAGGTACAAAATCGTTTTTTATTGAAAAAAAATAGTTTTTTGAGGTGGAAAAATGAAAATATTTAATTCTAAGTGTTGGGAAACGTCAAAAACTATTTGTAATGTGTGGTTTAACGTTATTTATTAAAATAACTAGTTTTTATAGGTTGGCAATCGATAAAACTATTTTTTAAAGGTACAAAATCGTTTTTTATTGAGAAAAATAGTTTTTTTGAGGTGGAAAAATGAAAATATTTAATTCTAAGTGTTGGGAAACGTCAAAAACTATTTGTAATGTGTGGTTAACGTTATTTATTAAAAATAACTAGTTTTTAAAGGTCTGTTATCGATAAAACTATTTTTAAGAGGTACAAAATCGTTTTTTATTGAAAAAAAATAGTTTTTTGAGGTGGAAAAATGAAAATATTTAATTCTAAGTGTTGGGAAACGTCAAAAACTATTTGTAATGTGTGGTTAAACGTTATTTATTAAAAATAACTAGTTTTTAAAGGTCTGTTATCGATAAAACTATTTTTAAGAGGTACAAAATCGTTTTTTATTGAAAAAAAATAGTTTTTTGAGGTGGAAAAATGAAAATATTTAATTCTAAGTGTTGGGAAACGTCAAAAACTATTTGTAATGTGTGGTTTAACGTTATTTATTAAAAATAACTAGTTTTTAAGGTCTGTTATCGATAAAACTATTTTTAAGAGGTACAAAATCGTTTTTTATTGAAAAAAAATAGTTTTTTGAGGTGGAAAAATGAAAATATTTAATTCTAAGTGTTGGGAAACGTCAAAAACTATTTGTAATGTGTGGTTTAACGTTATTTATTAAAATAACTAGTTTTTATAGGTTGGCAATCGATAAAACTATTTTTAAAGGTACAAAATCGTTTTTTATTGAGAAAAAATAGTTTTTTGAGGTGGAAAAATGAAAATATTTAATTCTAAGTGTTGGGAAACGTCAAAAACTATTTGTAATGTGTGGTTTAACGTTATTTATTAAAAATAACTAGTTTTTAAAGGTCTGTTATCGATAAAACTATTTTTAAGAGGTACAAAATCGTTTTTTATTGAAAAAAAATAGTTTTTTGAGGTGGAAAAATGAAAATATTTAATTCTAAGTGTTGGGAAACGTCAAAAACTATTTGTAATGTGTGGTTTAACGTTATTTATTGAAAATAACTAGTTTTTAAAGGTCTGTTATCGATAAAACTATTTTTAAGAGGTACAAAATCGTTTTTTATTGAAAAAAAATAGTTTTTTGAGGTGGAAAAATGAAAATATTTAATTCTAAGTGTTGGGAAACGTCAAAAACTATTTGTAATGTGTGGTTTAACGTTATTTATTGAAAATAACTAGTTTTTAAAGGTCTGTTATCGATAAAACTATTTTTAAGAGGTACAAAATCGTTTTTTATTGAAAAAAAATAGTTTTTTGAGGTGGAAAAATGAAAATATTTAATTCTAAGTGTTGGGAAACGTCAAAAACTATTTGTAATGTGTGGTTTAACGTTATTTATTAAAAATAACTAGTTTTTATAGGTTGGCAATCGATAAAACTATTTTTAAAGGTACAAAATCGTTTTTTATTGAAAAAAAATAGTTTTTTGAGGTGGAAAAATGAAAATATTTAATTCTAAGTGTTGGGAAACGTCAAAAACTATTTGTAATGTGTGGTTTAACGTTATTTATTAAAAATAACTAGTTTTTAAAGGTCTGTTATCGATAAAACTATTTTTAAGAGGTACAAAATCGTTTTTTATTGAAAAAAAATAGTTTTTTGAGGTGGAAAAATGAAAATATTTAATTCTAAGTGTTGGGAAACGTCAAAAACTATTTGTAATGTGTGGTTTAACGTTATTTATTAAAATAACTAGTTTTTATAGGTTGGCAATCGATAAAACTATTTTTTAAAGGTACAAAATCGTTTTTTATTGAGAAAAAATAGTTTTTTGAGGTGGAAAAATGAAAATTATTTAATTCTAGTGTTGGGAAACGTCAAAAACTATTTATAATGTGTGGTTTAACGTTATTTATTAAAAATAACTAGTGTTTAAAGGTCTGTTATCGATAAAACTATTTTTAAGAGGTAAAAAATCGTTTTGTATTGAAAAAAAATAGTTTTTTGAGGTGGAAAAATGAAAATATTTAGTTCTAAGTGTTGGGAAACGTCAAAAACTATTTGTAATGTGTGGTTTAACGTTATTTATTGTAAATAGCTAGTTTTTAAAGGTCTGTTATCGATAAAACTATTTTTAAGAGGTACAAAATCGTTTTTTATTGAAAAAAAAATAGTTTTTTGAGGTGGAAAAATGAAAATATTTAATTCTTAGTGTTGGGAGACGTCAAAAACTATTTGTAATGTGTGGTTTAACGTTATTTATTGAAAATAGCTAGTTTTTAAAGGGTTATCGATAAAACTATTTTTAAGAGGTACAAAATCGTTTTTTATTGAAAAAAATAGTTTTTTGAGGTGGAAAAATGAAAATATTTAATTATAAGTGTTGGGAAACGTCAAAAACTATTTTTAATGTGTGGTTTAACAGTTATTTATTAAAAATATCTAGTTTTTATAGGTTGGCAATCGATAAAACTATTTTTTAAAGGTACAAAATCGTTTTTTATTGAGAAAAAATAGTTTTATGAGGTGGAAAAATGAAATTATTTAATTCTAAGTGTTGGGAAACGTCAAAAACTATTTATAATGTGTGGTTTAACGTTATTTATTAAAAATAACTAGTGTTTAAAGGTCTGTTATCGATAAAACTATTTTTAAGAGGTAAAAAATCGTTTTTAAATTGAAAAAAAAATAGTTTTTTGAGGTGGAAAAATGAAAATATTGAATTCTAAGTGTTGGGAAACGTCAAAAACTATTTGTAATGTGTGTTTTAAACGTTATTTATTAAACTAGTTTTTATAGGTTGGCAATCGACAAAACTATTTTTTAAAGGTACAAAATCGTTTTTTATTGAGAAAAAATAGTTTTTTGAGGTGGAAAAATGAAATTATTTAATTCTAAGTGTTGGGAAACGTCAAAAACTATTTATAATGTGTGGTTTAACGTTATTTATTAAAAATAACTAGTGTTTAAAGGTCTGTTATCGATAAAACTATTTTTAAGAGGTAAAAAATCGTTTTGTATTGAAAAAAAATAGTTTTTTGAGGTGGAAAAATGAAAATATTTAGTTCTAAGTGTTGGGAAACGTCAAAAACTATTTGTAATGTGTGGTTTAACGTTATTTATTGAAAATAGCTAGTTTTTAAAGGTCTGTTATCGATAAAACTATTTTTAAGAGGTACAAAATCGTTTTTTATTGAAAAAAAAATAGTTTTTTGAGGTGGAAAAATGAAAATATTTAATTCTTAGTGTTGGGAAACGTCAAAAACTATTTGTAATGTGTGTTATTTATTGAAAAATAGCTAGTTTTTAAAGGTCTGTTATCGATAAAACTATTTTTAAGAGGTACAAAATCGTTTTTTTATTGAAAAAAAATAGTTTTTTGAGGTGGAAAAATGAAAATATTTAATTATAAGTGTTGGGAAACGTCAAAAACTATTTGTAATGTGTGGTTTAACGTTATTTATTAAAAATATCTAGTTTTTATAGGTCTGGCTAATCGATAAAACTATTTTTTAAGAGGTACAAAATCGTTTTTTATTGAGAAAAAATAGTTTTTATGAGGTGGAAAAATGAAAATATTTAATTCTAAGTGTTGGGAAACGTCAAAAACTATTTGTAATGTGTGGTTAAACGTTATTTATTAAAAATAACTAGTTTTTAAAGGTCTGTTATCGATAAAACTATTTATAAGAGTTAAAAAATCGTTTTTTATTGAAAAAAAAATAGTTTTTTGAGGTGGAAAAATGAAAATATTTAATTCTAAGTGTTGGGAAACGTCAAAATGTGTGGTTTAACGTTATTTATTAAAAATATCTAGTTTTTATAGGTTGGCAATCGATAAAACTATTTTTTAAAGGTACAAAATCGTTTTTATTGAGAAAAAATAGTTTTATGAGGTGGAAAAATGAAAATATTTAATTCTAAGTGTTGGGAAACGTCAAAAACTATTTGTAATGTGTGGTTTAACGTTATTTATTAAAAATAACTAGTTTTTAAAGGTCTGTTATCGATAAAACTATTTTTAAGAGGTACAAAATCGTTTTTTATTGAGAAAAAAATAGTTTTTTGAGGTGGAAAAATGAAAATATTTAATTCTAAGTGTTGGGAAACGTCAAAAACTATTTGTAATGTGTGGTTTAACGTTATTTATTAAAAATAACTAGTTTTTAAAGGTCTGTTATCGATAAAACTATTTTTAAGAGGTACAAAATCGTTTTTTATTGAAAAAAAATAGTTTTTTGAGGTGGAAAAATGAAAATATTTAATTCTAAGTGTTGGGTCAAAAACTATTTGTAATGTGTGGTTTAACGTTATTTATTAAAATATACTAGTTTTTATAGGTTGGCAATCGACAAAACTATTTTTTAAAGGTACAAAATCGTTTTTTATTGAGAAAAAATAGTTTTTGAGGTGGAAAAATGAAAATATTTAAGTTCTAAGTGTTGGGAAACGTCAAAAACTATTTGTAATGTGTGGTTTAAACGTTATTTATTGAAAATAACTAGTTTTTAAAGGTCTGTTATCGATAAAACTATTTTTAAGAGGTACAAAATCGTTTTTTATTGAAAAAAATAGTTTTTTGAGGTGGAAAAATGAAAATATTTAATTCTAAGTGTTGGGAAACGTCAAAAACTATTTGTAATGTGTGGTTTAACGTTATTTATTAAAAATAACTAGTTTTTAAAGGTCTGTTAATCGATAAAACTATTTTTAAGAGGTACAAAATCGTTTTTTATTGAGAAAAAATAGTTTTTATGAGGTGGAAAAATGAAAATATTTCTAAGTGTTGGGAAACGTCAAAAACTATTTGTAATGTGTGGTTAAACGTTATTTATTAAAATAACTAGTTTTTAAAGGTCTGTTATCGATAAAACTATTTTTAAGAGGTACAAAATCGTTTTTTATTGAAAAAAAATAGTTTTTTGAGGTGGAAAAATGAAAATATTTAATTCTAAGTGTTGGGAAACGTCAAAAACTATTTGTAATGTGTGGTTTAACGTTATTTATTAAAAATAACTAGTTTTTAAAGGTCTGTTATCGATAAAACTATTTTTAAGAGGTACAAAATCGGTTTTTTATTGAAAAAAAATAGTTTTTTGAGGTGGAAAAATGAAAATATTTAATTCTAAGTGTTGGGAAACGTCAAAAACTATTTGTAATGTGTGGTTTAACGTTATTTATTAAAAATATACTAGTTTTTATAGGTTGGCAATCGATAAAACTATTTTTTAAGAGGTACAAAATCGTTTTTTATTGAGAAAAAATAGTTTTTATGAGGTTGAAAATATTTAATTCTAAGTGTTGGGAAACGTCAAAAACTATTTGTAATGTGTGGTTTAACGTTATTTATTAAAATAACTAGTTTTTACAGGTCTGTTATCTATAAAACTATTTTTAAGAGGTACAAAATCGTTTTTTATTGAGAAAAAATAGTTTTTTGAGGTGGAAAAATGAAAATATTTAATTCTAAGTGTTGGGAAACGTCAAAAACTATTTGTAATGTGTGGTTTAACGTTATTTATTGAAAATAACTAGTTTTTAAAGGTCTGTTATCGATAAAACTATTTTTAAGAGGTACAAAATCGTTTTTTATTGAGAAAAAAATAGTTTTTTGAGGTGGAAAAATGAAAATATTTAATTCTAAGTGTTGGGAAACGTCAAAAACTATTTGTAATGTGTGGTTTAACGTTATTTATTAAATATAACTAGTTTTTATAGGTTGGCAATCGACAAAACTATTTTTTAAAGGTACAAAATCGTTTTTTATTGAGAAAAAATAGTTTTTTTGAGGTGGAAAAATGAAAATATTTAGTTCTAAGTGTTGGGAAACGTCAAAAACTATTTGTAATGTGTGGTTTAACGTTATTTATTAAATATAACTAGTTTTTATAGGTTGGCAATCGACAAAACTATTTTTTAAAGGTACAAAATCGTTTTTTATTGAGAAAAAATAGTTTTTTTAAGGTGGAAAAATGAAAATATTTAGTTCTAAGTGTTGGGAAACGTCAAAAACTATTTGTAATGTGTGATTAAACGTTATTTATTAAAAATAACTAGTTTTTAAAGTTCTGCTATCGATAAAACTATTTTTAAGAGGTACAAAATTGTTTTTTATTGAAAAAAAATAGTTTTTTGAGGTGGAAAAATGAAAATATTTAATTCTAAGTGTTGGGAAACGTCAAAAACTATTTGTAATGTGTGGTTTAACGTTATTTATTGAAAATAACTAGTTTTTAAAGGTCTGTTATCGATAAAACTATTTTTAAGAGGTACAAAATCGTTTTTTATTGAGAAAAAATAGTTTTTTGAGGTGGAAAAATGAAAATATTTAGTTCTAAGTGTTGGGAAACGTCAAAAACTATTTGTAATGTGTGGTTTAACGTTATTTATTAAATATAACTAGTTTTTATAGGTTGGCAATCGACAAAACTATTTTTTAAAGGTACAAAATCGTTTTTTATTGAGAAAAAATAGTTTTTTGAGGTGGAAAAATGAAAATATTTAGTTCTAAGTGTTGGGAAACGTCAAAAACTATTTGTAATGTGTGGTTTAACGTTATTTATTAAAATAACTAGTTTTTAAAGGTCTGTTAATCGATAAAACTATTTTTAAGAGGTACAAAATCGTTTTTTATTGAGAAAAAAAATAGTTTTTTGAGGTGGAAAAATGAAAATATTTAATTCTAAGTGTTGGGAAACGTCAAAAACTATTTGTAATGTGTGGTTTAACGTTATTTATTAAAATAACTAGTTTTTAATAGGTCTGTTAATCGATAAAACTATTTTTAAGAGGTACAAAATCGTTTTTTATTGAGAAAAAAATAGTTTTTTGAGGTGGAAAAATGAAAATATTTAATTCTAAGTGTTGGGAAACGTCAAAAACTATTTGTAATGTGTGGTTAAACGTTATTTATTAAAAATAACTAGTTTTTAAAGGTCTGGCTATCGATAAAACTATTTTTAAGAGGTACAAAATCGTTTTTTATTGAGAAAAAAATAGTTTTTTGAGGTGGAAAAATGAAAATATTTAATTCTAAGTGTTGGGAAACGTCAAAAACTATTTGTAATGTGTGGTTTAACGTTATTTATTGAAAAATAACTAGTTTTTAAAGGTCTGTTATCGATAAAACTATTTTTAAGAGGTACAAAATCGTTTTTTATTGAGAAAAAAATAGTTTTTTGAGGTGGAAAAATGAAAATATTTAATTCTAAGTGTTGGGAAACGTCAAAAACTGTTTGTAATGTGTGGTTAAACGTTATTTATTAAAAATAACTAGTTTTTAAAGGTCTGTTATCGATAAAACTATTTTTAAGAGGTACAAAATCGTTTTTTATTGAAAAAAAATAGTTTTTTGAGGTGGAAAAATGAAAATATTTAATTCTAAGTGTTGGGAAACGTCAAAAACTATTTGTAATGTGTGGTTTAACGTTATTTATTAAAATAACTAGTTTTTAAAGGTCTGTTATCGATAAAACTATTTTTAAGAGGTACAAAATCGTTTTGTATTGAAAAAAAATAGTTTTTTGAGGTGGAAAAATGAAAATATTGAATTCTAAGTGTTGGGAAACGTCAAAAACTATTTGTAATGTGTGGTTTAACGTTATTTATTAAATATAACTAGTTTTTATAGGTTGGCAATCGACAAAACTATTTTTTAAAGGTACAAAATCGTTTTTTATTGAGAAAAAATAGTTTTTTGAGGTGGAAAAATGAAAATATTTAATTCTAAGTGTTGGGAAACGTCAAAAACTATTTGTAATGTGTGGTTAAACGTTATTTATTAAAAATAACTAGTTTTTAAAGGTCTGTTATCGATAAAACTATTTTTAAGAGGTACAAAATCGTTTTTTATTGAAAAAAAATAGTTTTTTGAGGTGGAAAAATGAAAATATTTAATTCTAAGTGTTGGGAAACGTCAAAAACTATTTGTAATGTGTGGTTTAAACGTTATTTATTGAAAATAACTAGTTTTTAAAGGTCTGTTATCGATAAAACTATTTTTAAGAGGTACAAAATCGTTTTTTATTGAAAAAAAATAGTTTTTTGAGGTGGAAAAATGAAAATATTTAATTCTAAGTGTTGGGAAACGTCAAAAACTATTTGTAATGTGTGGTTTAACGTTATTTATTAAATATAACTAGTTTTTATAGGTTGGCAATCGACAAAACTATTTTTTAAAGGTACAAAATCGTTTTTTATTGAGAAAAAATAGTTTTTTGAGGTGGAAAAATGAAAATATTTAGTTCTAAGTGTTGGGAAACCTCAAAAACTATTTGTAATGTGTGGTTTAACGTTATTTATTAAAATAACTAGTTTTTAAAGGTCTGTTAATCGATAAAACTATTTTTAAGAGGTACAAAATCGTTTTTTATTGAGAAAAAATAGTTTTTTGAGGTGGAAAAATGAAAATATTTAATTCTAAGTGTTGGGAAACGTCAAAAACTATTTGTAATGTGTGGTTTAACGTTATTTATTAAAATAACTAGTTTTTATAGGTCTGTTATCGATAAAACTATTTTTAAGAGGTACAAAATCGTTTTTTATTGAGAAAAAAATAGTTTTTTGAGGTGGAAAAATGAAAATATTTAATTCTAAGTGTTGGGAAACGTCAAAAACTATTTGTAATGTGTGGTTTAAACGTTATTTATTAAAAATAACTAGTTTTTAAAGGTCTGTTATCGATAAAACTATTTTTAAGAGGTACAAAATCGTTTTTTATTGAAAAAAAATAGTTTTTTGAGGTGGAAAAATGAAAATATTTAATTCTAAGTGTTGGGAAACGTCAAAAACTATTTGTAATGTGTGGTTTAACGTTATTTATTAAAAATAACTAGTTTTTAAAGGTCTGTTAATCGATAAAACTATTTTTAAGAGGTACAAAATCGTTTTTTATTGAGAAAAAAATAGTTTTTTGAGGTGGAAAAATGAAAATATTTAATTCTAAGTGTTGGGAAACGTCAAAAACTATTTGTAATGTGTGGTTTAAACGTTATTTATTAAAAATAACTAGTTTTTAAAGGTCTGTTATCGATAAAACTATTTTTAAGAGGTACAAAATCGTTTTTTATTGAAAAAAAATAGTTTTTTGAGGTGGAAAAATGAAAATATTTAATTCTAAGTGTTGGGAAACGTCAAAAACTATTTGTAATGTGTGGTTTAACGTTATTTATTAAAAATAACTAGTTTTTAAAGGTCTGTTATCGATAAAACTATTTTTAAGAGGTACAAAATCGTTTTTTATTGAAAAAAAATAGTTTTTTGAGGTGGAAAAATGAAAATATTTAATTCTAAGTGTTGGGAAACGTCAAAAACTATTTGTAATGTGTGGTTTAACGTTATTTATTGAAAATAACTAGTTTTTAAAGGTCTGTTATCGATAAAACTATTTTTAAGAGGTACAAAATCGTTTTTTATTGAAAAAAAAATAGTTTTTTGAGGTGGAAAAATGAAAATATTTAATTCTAAGTGTTGGGAAACGTCAAAAACTATTTGTAATGTGTGGTTTAACGTTATTTATTAAAAATAACTAGTTTTTAAAGGTCTGTTATCGATAAAACTATTTTTAAGAGGTACAAAATCGTTTTTTATTGAAAAAAATAGTTTTTTGAGGTGGAAAAATGAAAATATTTAATTCTAAGTGTTGGGAAACGTCAAAAACTATTTGTAATGTGTGGTTTAACGTTATTTATTAAAAATAACTAGTTTTTAAAGGTCTGTTATCGATAAAACTATTTTTAAGAGGTACAAAATCGTTTTGTATTGAAAAAAAATAGTTTTTTGAGGTGGAAAAATGAAAATATTGAATTCTAAGTGTTGGGAAACGTCAAAAACTATTTGTAATGTGTGGTTTAACGTTATTTATTAAATATAACTAGTTTTTATAGGTTGGCAATCGACAAAACTATTTTTTAAAGGTACAAAATCGTTTTTTATTGAGAAAAAATAGTTTTTTGAGGTGGAAAAATGAAAATATTTAATTCTAAGTGTTGGGAAACGTCAAAAACTATTTGTAATGTGTGGTTTAACGTTATTTATTAAAAATAACTAGTTTTTAAAGGTCTGTTATCGATAAAACTATTTTTAAGAGGTACAAAATCGTTTTTTATTGAAAAAAAAATAGTTTTTTGAGGTGGAAAAATGAAAATATTTAATTCTAAGTGTTGGGAAACGTCAAAAACTATTTGTAATGTGTGGTTTAACGTTATTTATTAAAATATACTAGTTTTTATAGGTTGGCAATCGATAAAACTATTTTTAAAGGTACAAAATCGTTTTTTATTGAAAAAAAAATAGTTTTTTGAGGTGGAAAAATGAAAATATTTAATTCTAAGTGTTGGGAAACGTCAAAAACTATTTGTAATGTGTGGTTTAACGTTATTTATTGAAAATAGCTAGTTTTTAAAGGTCTGTTATCGATAAAACTATTTTTAAGAGGTACAAAATCGTTTTTTATTGAAAAAAAATAGTTTTTTGAGGTGGAAAAATGAAAATATTTAATTATAAGTGTTGGGAAACGTCAAAAACTATTTTTAATGTGTGGTTTAACGTTATTTATTAAAAATATCTAGTTTTTATAGGTTGGCAATCGATAAAACTATTTTTAAAGGTACAAAATCGTTTTTTATTGAGAAAAAATAGTTTTATGAGGTGGAAAAATGAAAATATTTAATTCTAAGTGTTGGGAAACGTCAAAAACTATTTGTAATGTGTGGTTAAACGTTATTTATTAAAAATAACTAGTTTTTAAAGGTCTGTTATCGATAAAACTATTTTTAAGAGGAACAAAATCGTTTTTTATTGAAAAAAAATAGTTTTTTGAGGTGGAAAAATGAAAATATTTAATTCTAAGTGTTGGGAAACGTCAAAAACTATTTGTAATGTGTGGTTTAACGTTATTTATTAAAAATAACTAGTTTTTAAAGGTCTGTTATCGATAAAACTATTTATAAGAGTTAAAAAATCGTTTTTTATTGAAAAAAAATAGTTTTTTGAGGTGGAAAAATGAAAATATTTAATTCTAAGTGTTGGGAAACGTCAAAAACTATTTTTAATGTGTGGTTTAACGTTATTTATTAAAAATATCTAGTTTTTATAGGTTGGCAATAGTTTTATCAACTATTTTTTAAAGGTACAAAATCGTTTTTAATTGAGAAAAATAGTTTTATGAGGTGGAAAAATGAAAATATTTAATTCTAAGTGTTGGGAAACGTCAAAAACTTATTGTAATGTGTGGTTAAACGTTATTTATTAAAAATAACTAGTTTTTACAGGTCTGTTATCTATAAAACTATTTTTAAGAGGTACAAAATCGTTTTTTATTGAGAAAAAATAGTTTTTTGAGGTGGAAAAATGAAAATATTTAATTCTAAGTGTTGGGAAACGTCAAAAACTATTTGTAATGTGTGGTTTAACGTTATTTATTAAAAATATCTAGTTTTTATAGGTCTGGCTAATCGATAAAACTATTTTTAAAGGTACAAAATCGTTTTTTATTGAGAAAAAATAGTTTTTTGAGGTGGAAAAATGAAAATATTTAATTCTAAGTGTTGGGAAACGTCAAAAACTATTTGTAATGTGTGGTTTAACGTTATTTATTAAAAATAACTAGTTTTTAAAGGTCTGTTATCGATAAAACTATTTTTAAGAGGTACAAAATCGTTTTTTATTGAAAAAAATAGTTTTTTGAGGTGGAAAAATGAAAATATTTAATTCTAAGTGTTGGGAAACGTCAAAAACTATTTGTAATGTGTGGTTTAACGTTATTTATTAAAAATAACTAGTTTTTAAAGGTCTGTTATCGATAAAACTATTTTTAAGAGGTACAAAATCGTTTTTTTATTGAAAAAAAATAGTTTTTTGAGGTGGAAAAATGAAAATATTTAATTCTAAGTGTTGGGAAACGTCAAAAACTATTTGTAATGTGTGGTTTAACGTTATTTATTAAAAATATCTAGTTTTTATAGGTTGGCAATCGATAAAACTATTTTTTAAAGGTACAAAATCGTTTTTTATTGAGAAAAAATAGTTTTATGAGGTGGAAAAATGAAAATATTTAATTCTAAGTGTTGGGAAACGTCAAAAACTTATTGTAATGTGTGGTTAAAACTTTTTTATTAAAAATAACTAGTTTTTACAGGTCTGTTATCTATAAAACTATTTTTAAGAGGTACAAAATCGTTTTTTATTGAGAAAAAATAGTTTTTTGAGGTGGAAAAATGAAAATATTTAATTCTAAGTGTTGGGAAACGTCAAAAACTGTTTGTAATGTGTGGTTTAAACGTTATTTATTAAAAATAACTAGTTTTTAAAGGTCTGTTATCGATAAAACTATTTTTAAGAGGTAAAAAATCGTTTTGTATTGAAAAAAAAATAGTTTTTTGAGGTGGAAAAATGAAAATATTGAATTCTAAGTGTTGGGAAACGTCAAAAACTATTTGTAATGTGTGGTTTAACGTTATTTATTAAAAATAACTAGTTTTTATAGGTTGGCAATCGACAAAACTATTTTTTAAAGGTACAAAATCGTTTTTTATTGAGAAAAAATAGTTTTTTGAGGTGGAAAAATGAAAATATTTAGTTCTAAGTGTTGGGAAACGTCAAAAACTATTTGTAATGTGTGGTTTAACGTTATTTATTGAAAATAGCTAGTTTTTAAAGGTCTGTTATCGATAAAACTATTTTTAAGAGGTACAAAATCGTTTTTTATTGAAAAAAAATAGTTTTTTGAGGTGGAAAAATGAAAATATTTAATTCTAAGTGTTGGGAAACGTCAAAAACTATTTTTAATGTGTGGTTTAACGTTATTTATTAAAAATATCTAGTTTTTATAGGTTGGCAATCGATAAAACTATTTTTAAAGGTACAAAATCGTTTTTTATTGAGAAAAAATAGTTTTATGAGGTGGAAAAATGAAAATATTTAATTCTAAGTGTTGGGAAACGTCAAAAACTATTTGTAATGTGTGGTTAAACGTTATTTATTAAAAATAACTAGTTTTTAAAGGTCTGTTATCGATAAAACTATTTTTAAGAGGAACAAAATCGTTTTTTATTGAAAAAAAATAGTTTTATGAGGTGGAAAAATTAAAATATTTAATTCTAAGTGTTGGGAAACGTCAAAAACTTATTGTAATGTGTGGTTAAACGTTATTTATTAAAAATAACTAGTTTTTACAGGTCTGTTATCTATAAAACTATTTTTAAGAGGTACAAAATCGTTTTTTATTGAGAAAAAATAGTTTTTTGAGGTGGAAAAATGAAAATATTTAATTCTAAGTGTTGGGAAACGATAAAACTATTTGTAATGTGTGGTTAAACGTTATTTATTGAAAATAGCTAGTTTTTAAAGGTCTGTTATCGATAAAACTATTTTTAAGAGGTACAAAATCGTTTTTTATTGAAAAGAAATTGTTTTTTGAGGTGAAAAAAATGAAAATATTTAATTCTAAGTGTTGGGAAACGTCAAAAACTATTTGTAATGTGTGGTTTAACGAATTTATTGAAAATAACTAGTTTTTAAAGGTCTGTTATCGATAAAACTATTTTTAAGAGGTACAAAATCGTTTTTTATTGAAAAAAAAATAGTTTCTTGAGGTGGAAAAATTAAAATATTTAATTCTAAGTGTTGGGAAACGTCAAAAACTATTTGTAATGTGTGGTTTAACGTTATTTATTAAAAATATCTAGTTTTTATAGGTTGGCAATCGATAAAACTATTTTTTAAAGGTACGAAATCGTTTTTTATTGAGAAAAAATAGTTTTATGAGGTGGAAAAATGAAAATATTTAATTCTAAGTGTTGGGAAACGTCAAAAACTGTTTGTAATGTGTGGTTTAACGTTATTTATTAAAAATAACTAGTTTTTAAAGGTCTGTTATCGATAAAACTATTTTTAAGAGGTAAAAAATCGTTTTGTATTGAAAAAAAATAGTTTTTTGAGGTGGAAAAATGAAAATATTGAATTCTAAGTGTTGGGAAACGTCAAAAACTATTTGTTATGTGTGGTTTAACGTTATTTATTAAAAATAACTAGTTTTTATAGGTTGGCAATCGACAAAACTTATTTTTTCGAGGTACAAAATCGTTTTTTATTGAGAAAAAATAGTTTTTTGAGGTGGAAAAATGAAAATATTTAATTCTAAGTGTTGGGAAACGTCAAAAACTATTTGTAATGTGTGGTTAAACGTTATTTATTAAAAATACTTAGTGTTTATAGGTCTGGTATCGATAAAACTATTTTTAAGAGGTACAAAATAGTTTTTATTGAAAAAAAATAGTTTTTTGAGGTGGAAAAATGAAAATATTTAATTCTAAGTGTTGGGAAACGTCAAAAACTATTTGTAATGTGTGGTTTAACGTTATTTATTGAAAATAACTAGTTTTTAAAGGTCTGTTATCGATAAAACTATTTTTAAGAGGTACAAAATCGTTTTTTATTGAAAAAAAAATAGTTTCTTGAGGTGGAAAAATGAAAATATTTAATTCTAAGTGTTGGGAAACGTCAAAAACTATTTGTAATGTGTGGTTTAACGTTATTTATTAAAAATATCTAGTTTTTATAGGTTGGCAATCGATAAAACTATTTTTTAAAGGTACGAAATCGTTTTTTATTGAGAAAAAATAGTTTTATGAGGTGGAAAAATGAAAATATTTAATTCTAAGTGTTGGGAAACGTCAAAAACTGTTTGTAATGTGTGGTTTAACGTTATTTATTAAAAATAACTAGTTTTTAAAGGTCTGTTATCGATAAAACTATTTTTAAGAGGTAAAAAATCGTTTTGTATTGAAAAAAAAATAGTTTTTTGAGGTGGAAAAATGAAAATATTGAATTCTAAGTGTTGGGAAACGTCAAAAACTATTTGTTATGTGTGGTTTAACGTTATTTATTAAAAATAACTAGTTTTTATAGGTTGGCAATCGACAAAACTTATTTTTTCGAGGTACAAAATCGTTTTTTATTGAGAAAAAATAGTTTTTTGAGGTGGAAAAATGAAAATATTTAATTCTAAGTGTTGGGAAACGTCAAAAACTGTTTGTAATGTGTGGTTTAACGTTATTTATTAAAAATAACTAGTTTTTAAAGGTCTGTTATCGATAAAACTATTTTTAAGAGGTACAAAATCGTTTTTTATTGAAAAAAAATAGTTTTTTGAGGTGGAAAAATTAAAATATTTAATTCTAAGTGTTGGGAAACGTCAAAAACTATTTGTAATGTGTGGTTAAACGTTATTTATTAAAAATATTTAGTGTTTATAGGTCGGTAATCGATAAAACTATTTTTAAAAGGTACAAAATAGTTTTTATTAAAAAAAAAAGTTTTATGAGGTGGAAAAATGAAAATATTTAATTGTAAGTGTTGGGAAACGTCAAAAACTATTTGTAATATGTGGTTTAACGTTATTTATTGAAAATAACTAGTTTTTAAAGGTCTGTTATCGATAAAACTATTTTTAAGAGGTACAAAATTGTTTTTTATTGAAAAAAAATTGTTTTTTGAGGTGGAAAAATGAAAATATTTAATTCTAAGTGTTGGGAAACGTCAAAAACTATTTGTAATGTGTGGTTTAAACGTTATTTATTGAAAATAGCTAGTTTTTAATGGTCTGTTATCGATAAAACTATTTTTAAGAGGTACAAAATCGTTTTTTATTGAAAAAAAATAGTTTTTTGAGGTGAAAAAAATGAAAATATTTAATTCTAAGTGTTGGGAAACGTCAAAAACTATTTGTAATGTGTGGTTTAACGTATTTATTGAAAATAACTAGTTTTTAAAGGTCTGTTATCGATAAAACTATTTTTAAGAGGTACAAAATCGTTTTTTATTGAAAAAAAAATAGTTTTTTGAGGTGGAAAAATTAAAATATTTAATTCTAAGTGTTGGGAAACGTCAAAAACTATTTGTAATGTGTGGTTTAACGTTATTTATTAAAAATAATCTAGTTTTTATAGGTTGGCAATCGATAAAACTATTTTTTAAGAGGTACAAAATCGTTTTTTATTGAGAAAAAATAGTTTTTTGAGGTGGAAAAATGAAAATATTTAATTCTAAGTGTTGGGAAACGTCAAAAACTATTTGTAATGTGTGGTTTAACGTTATTTATTAAAAATAACTAGTTTTTAAAGGTCTGTTATCGATAAAACTATTTTTAAGAGGTACAAAATCGTTTTTTATTGAAAAAAAATAGTTTTTTGAGGTGGAAAAATGAAAATATTTAATTCTAAGTGTTGGGAAACGTCAAAAACTATTTGTAATGTGTGGTTTAACGTTATTTATTAAAAATAACTAGTTTTTATAGGTCTGGTAATCGATAAAACTATTTTTAAGAGGTACAAAATCGTTTTTTATTGAGAAAAAAATAGTTTTTTGAGGTGGAAAAATGAAAATATTTAATTCTAAGTGTTGGGAAACGTCAAAAACTATTTGTAATGTGTGGTTTAAACGTTATTTATTAAAATAACTAGTTTTTATAGGTCTGTTAATCGATAAAACTATTTTTAAGAGGTACAAAATCGTTTTTATTGAAAAAAAATAGTTTTTATGAGGTGGAAAAATGAAAATATTTAATTCTAAGTGTTGGGAAACGTCAAAAACTATTTGTAATGTGTGGTTTAACGTTATTTATTGAAAATAACTAGTTTTTAAAGGTCTGTTATCGATAAAACTATTTTTAAGAGGTACAAAATCGTTTTTTATTGAAAAAAAAATAGTTTTTTGAGGTGGAAAAATGAAAATATTTAATTCTAAGTGTTGGGAAACGTCAAAAACTATTTGTAATGTGTGGTTTAACGTTATTTATTAAAAATATCTAGTTTTTATAGGTTGGCAATCGATAAAACTATTTTTTAAAGGTACAAAATCGTTTTTTATTGAGAAAAAATAGTTTTATGAGGTGGAAAAATGAAAATATTTAATTCTAAGTGTTGGGAAACGTCAAAAACTATTTGTAATGTGTGGTTTAACGTTATTTATTAAAAATAACTAGTTTTTAAAGGTCTGTTATCGATAAAACTATTTTTAAGAGGTACAAAATCGTTTTTTATTGAAAAAAAATAGTTTTTTGAGGTGGAAAAATGAAAATATTTAATTCTAAGTGTTGGGAAACGTCAAAAACTATTTGTAATGTGTGGTTTAACGTTATTTATTAAAAATAACTAGTTTTTATAGGTTGGCAATCGATAAAACTATTTTTTAAGAGGTACAAAATCGTTTTTTATTGAGAAAAAATAGTTTTTTGAGGTGGAAAAATGAAAATATTTAATTCTAAGTGTTGGGAAACGTCAAAAACTGTTTGTAATGTGTGGTTTAACGTTATTTATTAAAAATAACTAGTTTTTAAAGGTCTGTTATCGATAAAACTATTTTTAAGAGGTACAAAATCGTTTTTTATTGAAAAAAAATAGTTTTTTGAGGTGGAAAAATGAAAATATTTAATTCTAAGTGTTGGGAAACGTCAAAAACTATTTGTAATGTGTGGTTTAAACGTTATTTATTAAAAATACTAGTTTTTATAGGTCTGTTAATCGATAAAACTATTTTTAAGAGGTACAAAATCGTTTTTTATTGAAAAAAAAATAGTTTTATTGAGGTGAAAAAATGAAAATATTTAATTCTAAGTGTTGGGAAACGTCAAAAACTATTTGTAATGTGTGGTTTAACGTTATTTATTGAAAATAACTAGTTTTTAAAGGTCTGTTATCGATAAAACTATTTTTAAGAGGTACAAAATCGTTTTTTATTGAAAAAAAATAGTTTTTTGAGGTGGAAAAATGAAAATATTTAATTCTAAGTGTTGGGAAACGTCAAAAACTGTTTGTAATGTGTGGTTTAACGTTATTTATTAAAAATAACTAGTTTTTAAAGGTCTGTTATCGATAAAACTATTTTTAAGAGGTAAAAAATCGTTTTGTATTGAAAAAAAATAGTTTTTTGAGGTGGAAAAATGAAAATATTGAATTCTAAGTGTTGGGAAACGTCAAAAACTATTTGTAATGTGTGGTTTAACGTTATTTATTAAAAATAACTAGTTTTTATAGGTTGGCAATCGACAAAACTTATTTTTTCGAGGTACAAAATCGTTTTTTATTGAGAAAAAATAGTTTTTTGAGGTGGAAAAATGAAAATATTTAATTCTAAGTGTTGGGAAACGTCAAAAACTTATTGTAATGTGTGGTTAAACGTTATTTATTAAAAATAACTAGTTTTTACAGGTCTGTTATCGATAAAACTATTTTTAAGAGGTACAAAATTATTTTTTATTGAAAAGAAATTGTTTTTTGAGGTGAAAAAAATTAAAATATTTAATTCTAAGTGTTGGGAAACGTCAAAAACTATTTGTAATGTGTGGTTAAACGTTATTTATTAAAAATATTTAGTGTTTATAGGTCGGTAATCGATAAAACTATTTTTAAAAGGTACAAAATAGTTTTTATTAAAAAAAAAAGTTTTATGAGGTGGAAAAATGAAAATATTTAATTGTAAGTGTTGGGAAACGTCAAAAACTATTTGTAATATGTGGTTTAACGTTATTTATTGAAAATAACTAGTTTTTAAAGGTCTGTTATCGATAAAACTATTTTTAAGAGGTACAAAATTGTTTTTTATTGAAAAAAAATTGTTTTTTGAGGTGGAAAAATGAAAATATTTAATTCTAAGTGTTGGGAAACGTCAAAAACTGTTTGTAATGTGTGGTTTAACGTTATTTATTAAAAATAACTAGTTTTTAAAGGTCTGTTATCGATAAAACTATTTTTAAGAGGTACAAAATCGTTTTTTATTGAAAAAAAATAGTTTTTTGAGGTGGAAAAATGAAAATATTTAATTCTAAGTGTTGGGAAACGTCAAAAACTATTTGTAATGTGTGGTTTAACGTTATTTATTAAAAATAACTAGTTTTTATAGGTCTGTTATCGATAAAACTATTTTTTAAGAGGTACAAAATCGTTTTTTATTGAGAAAAAATAGTTTTTTGAGGTGGAAAAAATGAAAATATTTAATTCTAAGTGTTGGGAAACGTCAAAAACTATTTGTAATGTGTGGTTTAACGTTATTTATTAAAAATAACTAGTTTTTAAAGGTCTGTTATCGATAAAACTATTTTTAAGAGGTACAAAATCGTTTTTTATTGAAAAAAAATAGTTTTCTTGAGGTGGAAAAATGAAAATATTTAATTCTAAGTGTTGGGAAACGTCAAAAACTATTTGTAATGTGTGGTTTAACGTTATTTATTAAAATACTAGTTTTTATAGGTCTGTTATCGATAAAACTATTTTTAAGAGGTACAAAATCGTTTTTTATTGAAAAAAAATAGTTTTATGAGGTGGAAAAATGAAAATATTTAATTGTAAGTGTTGGGAAACGTCAAAAACTATTTGTAATGTGTGGTTTAACGTTATTTATTGAAAATAACTAGTTTTTAAAGGTCTGTTATCGATAAAACTATTTTTAAGAGGTACAAAATCGTTTTTTATTGAAAAAAAATAGTTTTTTGAGGTGGAAAAATGAAAATATTTAATTCTAAGTGTTGGGAAACGTCAAAAACTATTTGTAATGTGTGGTTTAACGTTATTTATTAAAAATAACTAGTTTTTAAAGGTCTGTTATCGATAAAACTATTTTTAAGAGGTAAAAAATCGTTTTGTATTGAAAAAAAAATAGTTTTTTGAGGTGGAAAAATGAAAATATTGAATTCTAAGTGTTGGGAAACGTCAAAAACTATTTGTAATGTGTGGTTTAACGTTATTTATTAAAAATAACTAGTTTTTATAGGTTGGCAATCGACAAAACTTATTTTTTCGAGGTACAAAATCGTTTTTTATTGAGAAAAAATAGTTTTTTGAGGTGGAAAAATGAAAATATTTAATTCTAAGTGTTTGGAAACGTCAAAAACTTATTGTTATGTGTGGTTAAACGTTATTTATTAAAAATAACTAGTTTTTACAGGTCTGTTATCGATAAAACTATTTTTAAGAGGTACAAAATTATTTTTTATTGAAAAGAAATTGTTTTTGGAGGTGAAAAAAATTAAAATATTTAATTCTAAGTGTTGGGAAACGTCAAAAACTATTTGTAATGTGTGGTTAAACGTTATTTATTAAAAATATTTAGTGTTTATAGGTCGGTAATCGATAAAACTATTTTTAAAAGGTACAAAATAGTTTTTATTAAAAAAAAAAGTTTTATGAGGTGGAAAAATGAAAATATTTAATTGTAAGTGTTGGTAAACGTCAAAAACTATTTGTAATATGTGGTTTAACGTTATTTATTGAAAATAACTAGTTTTTAAAGGTCTGTTATCGATAAAACTATTTTTAAGAGGTACAAAATTGTTTTTTATTGAAAAAAAATTGTTTTTTGAGGTGGAAAAATGAAAATATTTAATTCTAAGTGTTGGGAAACGTCAAAAACTGTTTGTAATGTGTGGTTTAACGTTATTTATTAAAAATAACTAGTTTTTAAAGGTCTGTTATCGATAAAACTATTTTTAAGAGGTAAAAAATCGTTTTGTATTGAAAAAAAAATAGTTTTTTGAGGTGGAAAAATGAAAATATTGAATTCTAAGTGTTGGGAAACGTCAAAAACTATTTGTAATGTGTGGTTTAACGTTATTTATTAAAAATAACTAGTTTTTATAGGTTGGCAATCGACAAAACTATTTTTTAAAGGTACAAAATCGTTTTTTATTGAGAAAAAATAGTTTTTTGAGGTGGAAAAATGAAAATATTTAGTTCTAAGTGTTGGGAAACCTCAAAAACTATTTGTAATGTGTGGTTTAACGTTATTTATTGAAAATAGCTAGTTTTTACAGGTCTGTTATCGATAAAACTATTTTTAAGAGGTACAAAATCGTTTTTTATTGAAAAAAAATAGTTTTTTGAGGTGGAAAAATTAAAATATTTAATTCTAAGTGTTGGGAAACGTCAAAAACTATTTGTAATGTGTGGTTTAACGTTATTTATTAAAATAACTAGTTTTTAAAGGTCTGTTATCGATAAAACTATTTTTAAGAGGTACAAAATCGTTTTTTATTGAAAAAAAATAGTTTTTTGAGGTGGAAAAATGAAAATATTTAATTCTAAGTGTTGGGAAACGTCAAAAACTATTTGTAATGTGTGGTTTAACGTTATTTATTAAAATAACTAGTTTTTATAGGTCTGTTATCGATAAAACTATTTTTAAGAGGTACAAAATCGTTTTTTATTGAGAAAAAATAGTTTTTTGAGGTGGAAAAATGAAAATATTTAATTCTAAGTGTTGGGAAACGTCAAAAACTATTTGTAATGTGTGGTTTAACGTTATTTATTAAAAATAACTAGTTTTTAAAGGTCTGTTATCGATAAAACTATTTTTAAGAGGTACAAAATCGTTTTTTATTGAAAAAAAATAGTTTTTTGAGGTGGAAAAATGAAAATATTTAATTCTAAGTGTTGGGAAACGTCAAAAACTATTTGTAATGTGTGGTTTAAACGTTATTTATTAAAAATAACTAGTTTTTATAGGTCTGGTAATCGATAAAACTATTTTTAAGAGGTACAAAATCGTTTTTTATTGAAAAAAAATAGTTTTTTGAGGTGGAAAAATGAAAATATTTAATTCTAAGTGTTGGGAAACGTCAAAAACTATTTGTAATGTGTGGTTAAACGTTATTTATTAAAAATAACTAGTTTTTACAGGTCTGTTATCGATAAAACTATTTTTAAGAGGTACAAAATCGTTTTTTATTGAAAAAAATAGTTTTTTGAGGTGGAAAAAATGAAAATATTTAATTCAAGTGTTGGGAAACGTCAAAAACTATTTGTAATGTGTGGTTAAACGTTATTTATTAAAAATACTTAGTGTTTATAGGTCTGTAATCGATAAAACTATTTTTAAGAGGTACAAAATCGTTTTTTATTGAAAAAAAATAGTTTTTTGAGGTGGAAAAATGAAAATATTTAATTGCTAAGTGTTGGGAAACGTCAAAAACTATTTGTAATGTGTGGTTTAACGTTATTTATTGAAAATAACTAGTTTTTAAAGGTCTGTTATCGATAAAACTATTTTTAAGAGGTACAAAATCGTTTTTTATTGAAAAAAAATAGTTTTTTGAGGTGGAAAAATGAAAATATTTAATTCTAAGTGTTGGGAAACGTCAAAAACTATTTGTAATGTGTGGTTTAACGTTATTTATTGAAAAATAACTAGTTTTTAAAGGTCTGTTATCGATAAAACTATTTTTAAGAGGTACAAAATCGTTTTTTATTGAAAAAAAATAGTTTTTTTGAGGTGGAAAAATAAAAAAATTTAATTATAAGTGTTGGGAAACGTCAAAAACTATTTGTAATGTGTGGCTTAACGTTATTTATTAAAAATAACTAGTTTTTAAAGGTCTGTTATCGATAAAACTATTTTTAAGAGGTACAAAATCGTTTTTTATTGAAAAAAAATAGTTTTTTGAGGTGGAAAAATGAAAATATTTAATTCTAAGTGTTGGGAAACGTCAAAAACTATTTGTAATGTGTGGTTAAACGTTATTTATTAAAAATAACTAGTTTTTATAGGTCTGTTAATCGATAAAACTATTTTTAAGAGGTACAAAATCGTTTTTTATTGAGAAAAAAATAGTTTTTTGAGGTGGAAAAATGAAAATATTTAATTCTAAGTGTTGGGAAACGTCAAAAACTATTTGTAATGTGTGGTTTAAACGTTATTTATTAAAAATAACTAGTTTTTATAGGTCTGTTATCGATAAAACTATTTTTAAGAGGTACAAAATCGTTTTTTATTGAAAAAAAATAGTTTTTTGAGGTGGAAAAATGAAAATATTTAATTCTAAGTGTTGGGAAACGTCAAAAACTGTTTGTAATGTGTGGTTTAAACGTTATTTATTAAAAATAACTAGTTTTTAAGGTCTGTTATCGATAAAACTATTTTTAAGAGGTACAAAATCGTTTTTTATTGAAAAAAAATAGTTTTTTGAGGTGGAAAAATGAAAATATTTAATTCTAAGTGTTGGGAAACGTCAAAAACTATTTGTAATGTGTGGTTTAACGTTATTTATTAAAATAACTAGTTTTTATAGGTCTGTTAATCGATAAAACTATTTTTTAAGAGGTACAAAATCGTTTTTTATTGAAAAAAAATAGTTTTTTGAGGTGGAAAAATGAAAATATTTAATTCTAAGTGTTGGGAAACGTCAAAAACTATTTGTAATGTGTGGTTTAAACGTTATTTATTAAAATAACTAGTTTTTAAGGTCTGTTATCGATAAAACTATTTTTAAGAGGTACAAAATCGTTTTTTATTGAAAAAAATAGTTTTTTGAGGTGGAAAAATGAAAATATTTAATTCTAAGTGTTGGGAAACGTCAAAAACTATTTGTAATGTGTGGTTTAACGTTATTTATTAAAAATAACTAGTTTTTATAGGTCTGGTAATCGATAAAACTATTTTTAAGAGGTACAAAATCGTTTTTTATTGAGAAAAAAATAGTTTTTTGAGGTGGAAAAATGAAAATATTTAATTCTAAGTGTTGGGAAACGTCAAAAACTATTTGTAATGTGTGGTTTAACGTTATTTATTAAAAATAACTAGTTTTTAAGGTCTGTTATCGATAAAACTATTTTTAAGAGGTACAAAATCGTTTTTTATTGAGAAAAAATAGTTTTTTGAGGTGGAAAAAATGAAAATATTTAATTTCTAAGTGTTGGGAAACGTCAAAAACTATTTGTAATGTGTGGTTTAAACGTTATTTATTAAAATAACTAGTTTTTAAGGTCTGTTATCGATAAAACTATTTTTAAGAGGTACAAAATCGTTTTTTATTGAAAAAAAATAGTTTTCTTGAGGTGGAAAAATGAAAATATTTAATTCTAAGTGTTGGGAAACGTCAAAAACTATTTGTAATGTGTGGTTTAACGTTATTTATTGAAAATAACTAGTTTTTATAGGTCTGGTAATCGATAAAACTATTTTTTAAAGGTACAAAATCGTTTTTTATTGGAAAAAAATAGTTTTATGAGGTGGAAAAATGAAAATATTTAATTCTAAGTGTTGGGAAACGTCAAAAACTATTTGTAATGTGTGGTTAACGTTATTTATTAAAAATAACTAGTTTTTATAGGTCGGTTAATCGATAAAACTATTTTTTAAAGGTACAAATCGTTTTTTATTGAAAAAAAAATAGTTTTATGAGGTGGAAAATGAAAATATTTAATTCTAAGTGTTGGGAAACGTCAAAAACTATTTTGTAATGTGTGGTTTAACGTTATTTATTAAAAATAACTAGTTTTTATAGGTTGGCAATCGATAAAACTATTTTTTAAGAGGTACAAAATCGTTTTTTTATTGAGAAAAAATAGTTTTTTGAGGTGGAAAATGAAAATATTTAATTCTAAGTGTTGGGAAACGTCAAAAACTATTTGTAATGTGTGGTTTAAACGTTATTTATTAAAAATAACTAGTTTTTTAAAGGTCTGTTAATCGATAAAACTATTTTTTAAAGAGGTACAAATCGTTTTTTTATTGAAAAAAATAGTTTTTTGAGGTGGAAAAATGAAAATATTTAATTCTAAGTGTTGGGAAACGTCAAAAACTATTTGTAATGTGTGGTTTAAACGTTATTTATTAAAATAACTAGTTTTTAGAGGTCTGTAATCGATAAAAACTATTTTTAACAGGTACAAAATCGTTTTTTATTGAAAAAAAATAGTTTTTTTGAGGTGGAAAAATGAAAATATTTAATTTCTAAGTGTTGGGAAACGTCAAAAACTATTTGTAATGTGTGGTTTAACGTTATTTATTGAAAAAGGTCTGTTATCGATAAAACTATTTTTTAAGAGGTACAAAATCGTTTTTTATTGAAAAAAATAGTTTTTTGAGGTGGAAAAATGAAAATATTTAATTCTAAGTGTTGGGAAACGTCAAAAACTATTTGTAATGTGTGGTTTAACGTTATTTATTAAAATAACTAGTTTTTAAAGGTCTGTTATCGATAAAACTATTTTTAAGAGGTACAAAATCGTTTTTTATTGAGAAAAAATAGTTTTTTGAGGTGGAAAAAATGAAAATATTTAATTTCTAAGTGTTGGGAAACGTCAAAAACTATTTGTAATGTGTGGTTTAACGTTATTTATTAAAAATAACTAGTTTTTTAAAGGTCGGTTATCGATAAAACTATTTTTAAGAGGTACAAAATCGTTTTTTATTGAGAAAAAAATAGTTTTTTGAGGTGGAAAAATGAAAATATTTAATTCTAAGTGTTGGGAAACGTCAAAAACTATTTGTAATGTGTGGTTTAACGTTATTTAAATAACTAGTTTTTAGAGGTCTGTTATCGATAAAACTATTTTTAAGAGGTACAAAATCGTTTTTTATTGAAAAAAAAGAGTTTTTTTGGTGGAAAAATGAAAATATTTAATTCTAAGTGTTGGGAAACGTCAAAAACTATTTGTAATGTGTGGTTTAACGTTATTTATTAAAAATAACTAGTTTTTATAGGTTGGCAATCGATAAAACTATTTTTTAAAGGTACCAAAATCGTTTTTTATTGAGAAAAAATAGTTTTATGAGGTGGAAAAATGAAAATATTTAATTCTAAGTGTTGGGAAACGTCAAAAACTATTTGTAATGTGTGGTTAAACGTTATTTATTAAAAATAACTAGTTTTTTAGAGGTCTGTTATCGATAAACTATTTTAAGAGGTACAAAATCGTTTTTTATTGAAAAAAATAGTTTTTTGAGGTGGAAAAATGAAAATATTTAATTCTAAGTGTTGGGAAACGTCAAAAACTATTTGTAATGTGTGTTAAACGTTATTTATTGAAAATAACTAGTTTTTAAAGGTCTGTTATCGATAAAACTTTTTTAAGAGGTACAAAATCGTTTTTTATTGAAAAAATAGTTTTTTGAGGTGGAAAAATGAAAATATTTAATTCTAAGTGTTGGGAAACGTCAAAAACTATTTGTAATGTGTGGTTAAACGTTATTTATTAAAAATAACTAGTTTTTAAAGGTCTGTTATCGATAAAACTATTTTTAAGAGGTACAAAATCGTTTTTTATTGAAAAAAATAGTTTTTTGAGGTGGAAAAATGAAAATATTTAATTCTAAGTGTTGGGAAACGTCAAAAACTATTTGTAATGTGTGGTTAAACGTTATTTATTGAAAATAACTAGTTTTAAAGGACTGTTATCGATAAAACTATTTTTAAGAGGTACAAAATCGTTTTTTATTGAAAAAAATAGTTTTTTGAGGTGGAAAAATGAAAATATTTAATTCTAAGTGTTGGGAAACATCAAAAACTATTTGAAATGTGTGGTTTAACGTTATTATTAAAAATAACTAGTTTTTAAGGTTTGGTTATCGATAAAACTATTTTTAAAGGTACAAAATCGTTTTTTTTGAAAAAAAATAGTTTTTGAGGTGGAAAAATGAAAATATTTAATTCTAAGTGTTGGGAAACGTCAAAAACTATTTGTAATGTGTGGTTAAACGTTATTTATTAAAAATAACTAGTTTTTAGAGGTCTGTTATCGATAAAACTATTTTTAAGAGGTACAAAATCGTTTTTTATTGAAAAAAAATAGTTTTTGAGGTGGAAAATATTTAATTCTAAGTGTTGGGAAACGTCAAAAACTATTTGTAATGTGTGGTTTAACGTTATTTATGAAAATAACTAGTTTTTAGAGGTCTGTTATCGATAAAACTATTTTTAAGAGGTACAAAATCGTTTTTTATTGAAAAAAAATTGTTTTTTGAGGTGAAAAATGAAAATATTTAATTTTTAGTGTTGGGAAACGTCAAAAACTATTTGTAATGTGTGGTTAACGTTATTTATGAAAAATAACTAGTTTTTAGAGGTCTGTTATCGATAAAACTATTTTTAAGAGGTACAAAATCGTTTTTTATTGAAAAAAAATAGTTTTTGAGGTGGAAAAATGAAAATATTTAATTCTAAGTGTTGGGAAACGTCAAAAACTATTTGTAATGTGTGGTTTAACGTTATTTATTGAAAATAACTAGTTTTTAGAGGTCTGTTATCGATAAAACTATTTTTAAGAGGTACAAAATCGTTTTTTATTGAAAAAAAATAGTTTTTTGAGGTGGAAAAATGAAAATATTTAATTCTAAGTGTTGGGAAACGTCAAAAACTATTTGTAATGTGTGGTTTAACGTTATTTATTAAAAATAACTAGTTTTTATAGGTTGGTTATCGATATAAAACTATTTTTAAAGGTACAAAATCGTTTTTTATTGAAAAAAAATAGTTTTATGAGGTGGAAAAATGAAAATATTTAATTCTAAGTGTTGGGAAACGTCAAAAACTATTTGTAATGTGTGGTTAAACGTTATTTATTAAAAATAACTAGTTTTTAAAGGTCTGTTATCGATAAAACTATTTTTAAGAGGTACAAAATCGTTTTTTATTGAAAAAAAATAGTTTTTTGAGGTGGAAAAATGAAAATATTTAATTCTAAGTGTTGGGAAACGTCAAAAACTATTTGTAATGTGTGGTTAAACGTTATTTATTGAAAATAACTAGTTTTTAAAGGTCTGTTATCGATAAAACTATTTTTAAGAGGTACAAAATCGTTTTTTATTGAAAAAAATAGTTTTTTGAGGTGGAAAAATGAAAATATTTAATTCTAAGTGTTGGGAAACGTCAAAAACTATTTGTAATGTGTGGTTTAACGTTATTTATTAAAAAAATAACTAGTTTTATAGGTTGGCAATCGAATAAAACTATTTTTTAAAAGGTACAAAATCGTTTTTTTGAAAAAAAATAGTTTTATGAGGTGGAAAAATGAAAATATTTAATTCTAAGTGTTGGGAAACGTCAAAAACTTATTGTAATGTGTGGTTAACGTTATTTATTAAAAATAACTAGTTTTTAGAGGTCTGTTATCGATAAAACTATTTTTAAGAGGTACAAAATCGTTTTTTATTGAAAAAAAATAGTTTTTTGAGGTGGAAAAATGAAAATATTTAATTCTAAGTGTTGGGAAACGTCAAAAACTATTTGTAATGTGTGGTTTAACGTTATTTATTGAAAATAACTAGTTTTTAGAGGTCTGTATCGATAAAAACTATTTTTAAGAGGTACAAAATCGTTTTTATTGAAAAAAAATAGTTTTTTGAGGTGAAAAATGAAAATATTTAATTCTAAGTGTTGGGAAACGTCAAAAACTATTTGTAATGTGTGGTTAACGTTATTTATTGAAAAAAACTAGTTTTTAGAGGTCTGTTATCGATAAAACTATTTTTAAGAGGTACAAAATTGTTTTTATTGAAAAAAAATAGTTTTTGAGGTGGAAAAATGAAAATATTTAATTCTAAGTGTTGGGAAACGTCAAAAACTATTTGTAATGTGTGGTTAACGTTATTTATTGAAAATAACTAGTTTTTATAGTGTGGCAATCGATAAAACTATTTTTTTTTAAAGGTACAAAATCGTTTTTTATTGAGCAAAAATAGTTTTTTGAGGTGGAAAAATGAAAATATTTAATTCTAAGTGTTGGGAAACGTCAAAAACTGTTTGTAATGTGTGGTTAAACGTTATTTATTAAAATAACTAGTTTTAAAGGTCTGTTATCGATAAAACTATTTTAAGAGGTACAAAATCGTTTTTTATTGAAAAAAAATAGTTTTTTGAGGTGGAAAAATGAAAATATTTAATTCTAAGTGTTGGGAAACGTCAAAAACTATTTGTAATGTGTGGTTTAACGTTATTTATTGAAAATAACTAGTTTTAAAGGTCTGTTATCGATATAAAACTATTTTTAAGAGGTACAAAATCGTTTTTTATTGAAAAAAAATAGTTTTTTGAGGTGGAAAAATGAAAATATTTAATTCTAAGTGTTGGGAAACGTCAAAAACTATTTGTAATGTGTGGTTTAACGTTATTTATTAAAAATAACTAGTTTTTATAGGTTGGCAATCGATAAAACTATTTTTTAAAAGTACAAAATCGTTTTTTTTGGGGAAAAAAATAGTTTTTTGAGGTGGAAAAATGAAAATATTTAATTCTACGTGTTGGGAAACGTCAAAAACTTATTATAATGTGTGGTTAAACATTCTTTATTAAAAATAACTAGTTTTTAGAGGTCTGTTATCTATAAAACTATTTTTAAGAGGTACAAAATCGTTTTTTATTGAAAAAAAATAGTTTTTTGAGGTGGAAAAATGAAAATATTTAATTCTAAGTGTTGGGAAACGTCAAAAACTATTTGTAATGTGTGGTTTAACGTTATTTATTGAAAATAACTAGTTTTTAGAGGTCTGTTATCGATAAAACTATTTTTAAGAGGTACAAAATCGTTTTTTATTGAAAAAAAAATAGTTTTTTGAGGTGGAAAAAATGAAAATATTTAATTCTAAGTGTTGGGAAACGTCAAAAACTATTTGTAATGTGTGGTTTAACGTTATTTATTGAAAATAACTAGTTTTTAAAGGTCTGTTATCGATAAAACTATTTTTTAAAGGTACAAAATCGTTTTTATTGAAAAAAAAATAGTTTTTTGAGGTGAAAAAATGAAAATATTTAATTCTAAGTGTTGGGAAACGTCAAAAACTATTTGTAATGTGTGGGTTTAACGTTATTTATTGAAAAATAACTAGTTTTAAAGGTCTGTTATCGATAAAACTATTTTTAAGAGGTACAAAATCGTTTTTATTGAAAAAAAAAAGTTTTTGAGGTGGAAAAATGAAAATATTTAATTCTAAGTGTTGGGAAACGTCAAAAACTATTTGTAATGTGTGGTTTAACGTTATTTATTGAAAATAACTAGTTTTTAGAGGTCTGTTATCGATAAAACTATTTTTAAGAGGTACAAAATCGTTTTTTATTGAAAAAAAAAATAGGTGGAAAAATGAAAATATTTAATTCTAAGTGTTGGGAAACGTCAAAAACTATTTGTAATGTGTGGTTAAACGTTATTTATTGAAAATAACTAGTTTTTAAAGGTCTGTTATCGATAAAACTATTTTTAAGAGGTACAAAATCGTTTTTTATTGAAAAAAAATAGTTTTTTGAGGTGGAAAAATGAAAATATTTAATTCTAAGTGTTGGGAAACGTCAAAAACTATTTGTAATGTGTGGGTTAACGTTATTTATTAAAAATAACTAGTTTTTATAGGTCTGTTATCGATAAAACTATTTTTAAGAAATACAAAATCGTTTTTTATTGAGAAAAAATAGTTTTTTGAGGTGGAAAAATGAAAATATTTAATTCTAAGTGTTGGGAAACGTCAAAAACTTATTGTAATGTGTGGTTAAACGTTATTTATTGAAAATAA
>VCKV01000414.1:0-107479 GCA_005876975.1 Drosophila orena | reverse complement strand
AATAAAATAAATAAAATAAATAAAATAAATAAAATAAATAAAATAAATAAAATAAATAAAATAAATAAAATAAATAAAATAAATAAAATAAATAAAATAAATAAAATAAATAAAATAAATAAAATAAATAAAATAAATAAAATAAATAAAATAAAATAAAATAAATAAAATAAATAAAATAAATAAAATAAATAAAAAATAAAATAAAAAAATAATAATATGAAATAAGCAAATAAAGGAAGGAAATATATAAAGATATATGTAAAGAGGCGGCTGCAAAATAAGCAAGCGTCTGCATTTGTTGAGTTGATATTTCCTTATATACAAGAAAATGCGATACGACCGCTTGCATCGTTGTTTAAGCGATGAACCCACGCAGGAGTTTGTGGTATTTTTATTATATTATATCTCTAACGCTCAAGAGTTGTTTATTTTTAAATATAGGGAGACCCATGTTTGACAATACATGTGCTGCAGCGGTCTAATATGTTTTACGTACAATATATATACATATATTATATTATATTATTATTATATTATTATTATATGTATATCCGTGTTCATATGTGAACAAAAATAATAAATAAGAAACAAGCGACAAGTATTATGAAACCCCATTTTGCTAAATTAATCTTGAATGACAGGAAGAAATTTACTCACGATAATTAATTAAAGAACTCCATTTCAAACATGGACACTCGAGAGACACATAGGACACATGCCCTGTGCGCACGGTTGTGTTCAGCTGTTATTATCTCTAGCTGTTCGTTTCTGTCAGTTATGTCCTGGACAAAGTTTTTGCAGTAGCGGAATTGGGTATCCGGGAAAAGCAAAATTAGGTCGTGCTGAAAACTAGCTAATGTTGGTAGGTCGCAGTGTATAGCGTTCACGACCCCTGGGTTTACTATCTCTTTGAGTATTTTGATGTTGCTGTTTTTATCAGTGAATGTTATTAAATGTCGCATTTTGTTCCGGAATAGCACTAAGTTCCATTTTTGTGGGAAGTGTGCTTCTTCCAGAACAATTTGGTTTCTGAAGCAATTTAGAGGCTTGTCAGTGGCCTCGACCGTGTAGGTCAGTGATAATTCGCTGTGGACGGTTGCAGCGTCCGATTGGGGTTCATCGTGCAGAGCGTTGAGGCTTTGCCTCGAAAGGGCATCTGCGACAAAATTTTCTTTGCCTGGCTTGTAGAAGACTTTGGCATTGTGTTGATCAACATATGCTTTCCATCTTTTTATTTTTGCGTTCGTGTTTTTGTCGGCAACCGCAAACGTTAGCGGTTGATGGTCCGTGAAAATGTTAATTTCTCTTGAACCGTACAAAAAGTTTTGCAATTTGCCTAGAGCCCATACAATAGCCAACAGCTCTCTTTCGTTGGTGGCGTAGTTGAGCTCTGCCTGCTTTAGTGTGCGTGAAATCATTGTGATCGGTCTACCGTTTTGGGATAGAACTGCGCCAATGCCGCTAGCAGATGCATCTGTGGTCAGATCGAATGGTTTTTTGAAGTCTGGGTACATGAGCACGACATCTTCTGATGCCAAAATGTTACGCAGACGTTCAAATGCATCGCGTTGAGTATGTCTGTTATTGGTCGCGCTATGGCGGCAAAGTCCTTAATAAAAACCCTATAATAGCTTGCTAAGCCTAGAAATGATCTGACACTGTAGACATTTTTTGGTTCGGGGTATTCTTGAATAGCTCTGACTTTTTGAGGGTCGGATTTTGCTCCGTCCTTGCTAACTATGAAACCTAAGTATTCTACGTTCTCTTTAAAAAACGTAGTTTTTTCTTGGCTAACCCTCATGTTGGCATCGATCAGGCATTTCAACACAGTATCAATGTGCTGAACATGATCTTTCTCATTTTCTGAAAAAATTATGACGTCATCAACGTAGACGTAACATATTTTCCCAATCTGTTCTCGTAACACATCATCAAGTGCTCTTTGGAAAATGCTGCTTGCATTCTTCAGGCCGAACGGTAGGCGACAGAATTCATATTTACCGCCGTTCACCGAAAATGACGTCTTCTCGCGGTCGTGTTCCGCAAGGTAAATTTGATGGTACCCTGATTTTAAATCAAGGGTAGTGAAAAATTTAGCTTTCCCAAGGTTCACTAGAATCATGGGGATGCTGGGCATTGGGTACCGGTCGGGAATGGTTTGTTCGTTCAGTTTCCTGAAATCGATGACCAATCTCTTATTTGGGTTACCAAATTCGTCCGTACCTTTTTTATCAACAACCCAAGTCGGGCTGTTGTAAGGTGACCTCGAAGGCCTGATAATGCCGTCCTTTAGCAAATGTTTGACTTCGTTGTTTACAAAGTCTGTGACACCCATAAGGTGTGGGTAGGCTCTAGAGTACACCGGCTCGTTGTCTACTGTGCATTGTGTGAATTGTGGCAGTGACAGCGGTGTTGAAAGGAAGGGCCTCATTAGCTGTAGAAAAAGCTTTTTTCCTCTTTAGGATCATGTTCCTGAACTCCTTTTTGATGGAGTTGGGAACGACAATGTCATTGACATCAGTGAAATTAACATCAGAACAGTTGTGATACTGTATCTTTTCCGATATGCCCTGATATACTAGACAGTTCTCAGCTAGGTTTAACTTTACTCCGGCTTGTGTTAACAAGTCGAAGCCAATGATGGCGTCAAAAGAGCTTAGGGTGTCTAGTAAAAAAAATGGTGAAGTGTGCCGAAAAATGTTCATTAGGCACTTTTGTTTAATCTCAGTAGAGCCATGTATTGAGCTTACTGAGAAAGGTTTGGCGACTGGCATTATGGTTTTTAGCTCCTTTACGGGCTTGACATAATTTTTTGCGCGCCTGTATCGATAAGCATTTTTAATGTTCTCCCAGCCAACCGTCGCTCAATGAACGGTAACCGGGAGCGTCCTCTAAAAAATGTATCGAGTTTTCACTTGGGGTGTATTTATTATCGCTTTCGATTTCTTCTACTGCAGCCTTTGCTGCCTTTTCATAATCTGCCTTGAGCTCTTTGGAATCTGCTTGGACTACATGGTTTAGACGCTGACGTCTAGGTCCTGTCCAGCGTTCTGACGAATTTCTTCGTTTTGGGGCATTCGAATCATTTGCTTGGTTTTTGTTGTATTCAGTGGGATGTCTAAACTTTGAAGACGTGTCGACTTCCATTGGTTGCGGGGCCTGCGCCTGGTTCTCTTTGTGACCTTGTTCTTGGGTGTTGCCCTATTGGCGTTTAACAAAGTGGGGGTTCCTTTCTTGGTTGTGGTCCTCTTTATTACATTTTCCTGCTTTGCCGTAGGTACGGCCCTTGCTATTTTCAGCTATTTGGGCCCGCTCTTCTATAGCTTCAGCATAAGAGCTTGCAAATATGCTCCTCTCAATGCTTGCCTCCGCCTCTCTGGCTAGGGCCAGAGCAGATGGCAAGTCTTTAGGCTGTGCTGGGAAAACTACTGCCCTGAGTGACTTTTTTAGCCCCGAGATGAAAGCGTGTAGGGCATCGGCTCTAACCTCAGCGTTGAGCAAGTCTGCGCCCTCCTGCTCATGCGATATTACAATTTTGTTGGTCACTAAGGTGAGTTTCTTTTCAACCTCATCATAGTACTGCATGAGCGACATGTCGCCTTGTCTGACCATGTCTAAGCTCTGTCTTAGTAAGCGTAAGGAAGTCTTGTCCGAGTATGTGCAATCTAACCTTGCCAATATGGCGTCAAAGTTCAGCACAGTGTTATGGGACACGAGCAGTGCTCCAGCTGCGCCACGAATTTTGTTTCGTATTATGGCAACAGCCTGGTAGTGGGCACTGCTGCCGTTATGTGGTTTGAATAGTTCATAAGCATCAATGGCTGCTTGCCTCCATGCTACGTATTC
Source organism: Drosophila orena (assembly GCA_005876975.1). NCBI lineage: Eukaryota > Metazoa > Arthropoda > Insecta > Diptera > Drosophilidae > Drosophila > Drosophila orena. The sequence goes on along the minus strand of VCKV01000414.1, from coordinate 103,630 downwards.
ATCCTGTGTACCCGTGAATTCCGGTACAGATTTGATTATGTCCAGTGGAATGTCGCACTGGACACCGGCTATGACAGTTATTTTCTCATACGTTATAATTTGCGGTGCTTCCACCCGTAGGCTCTGTACCTGGGAAGCTAGTGAGTTTATTTGTGCCTGCAATGCTGATTGCTGTTGGGTCAATGCCTGTTTGACGGCATCCTCAATAAGCCGTCGAACCAAAGTAGGGTCCATGGTGTTATCTATCGGGTCAACTTCTAACGACTGGTCTGTTCTGGGGTTGTATAATTCTGCTTCCCAACTGTCCTCGCTGTCGTACTCTTGTTTTATTACCCTCCAGCTCATTGGCTATTGATTGACACTACACGAATATTTGTTTGCCGATAAAAAACAATCGGCAGCCTTGTGGGCTATAAGGTTGCTCTTGTGCAAGATATAAGGTGTATTTAAGCAAATGATATTAGGTTTTCCTATTTGTGTTAGACCGCACCTATTAAAAGGTAAGGTGTCTTACGGTCAGCACTAAAATTCTTTCTAATTGAAAGTATGCAATATAATATTTTTAAATGTTTTGATAAAAGTATGCAGCAAAAAATTTTTTGGTGCAAAAAGTATGCAATATAATATTTTTAAATGTTTGGCGAAAGTATGCAGCAAAGATTTTTTGGTGTAAAAAGTATGCACTTAAAAATTAATTTTACGTTAATTAAATGCTGTGTGGCAAATTATGTCTGTCACAAAATACTTCTGAATTATGCCGAAAATTCGATTTTCGAACTTACATGTTATAACAGTGAGTTCTATTGTCGTTAGGCGCCAATTATATTTAGTCTATGTAATCCCGCGAAGTCCCAGTATCTTGTCACCGGACGTTACGCTGGATGTAATTCCTAGAAGGCACGGGTAGAGTGTCTTCGTGTGTTAGATGTTGTGATGGCGGCAGCGTCTGTTGCCGTCCAGTAGGTTTTACAGATGAACTGCAGTTAATTAGGTATGACGATTACGTTGGGGAGATTACTGCTCCCAATCACTGGCCTTGTGGCTCAGCAATTATATCAAAATAATATCAAAGTCAATTACGGCTTGTGCCGGAGCAATATTTATTATCTGAGCGTAGGCTTCAAGATCTTTTTCAAAACTAAAAACTAAAGTACAATATTCTTCTCCTAGAACCGTTGAAATGTATCACGCCACAAACTCAAGGTCGGCAAGCCGACTCAGCATTTTTGTGCAGCGCGGCACGGCACTCCAAATAGGAAGTGTTCGCTTACCGCTGCTGGCCGTTCTTTGCGTAGAGCATTGAACTCAAACTGGCGCATCAGCATTTTCGCGCAAGCTACTTAGTTGCTAGGGCAGAATTGTATTTTACTTAACTTAGCTGTTAACTTATACACGTATTTCAAAAGATAGATACAGTACCGAACCAAGAACAAATTCGAGTCCGAGTAGATCGTCTTTACTTGAGCTTTATTTCAAAACTACCGGCTTATTTCTAAGTTAGATTTCTTTTATGCGATCAATCGCTCTCTTTAATTCTCTATGGTTAGTTCCTATATCTTGAGTGTTTCTCTGTTTACATTATTGGGGTATATATATGTATGTGGTTTCTTCTTAGCTCAGCTTAAGTGTATATCTTGAGTTTTTCTCTGTTTACATTATTGGGGTATATATATGTATGTGGTTTCTTCTTAGCTCAGCTTAAGTGTATTCTTTGTTTATATAATATGGTTGCGGCTTTGGTGGCCAAAGTGTTCTTTGGTCCATTTGATGATTCATACTTTCTTCTTTGTTTATTTTACATTAAAGAGGATCGCAGTCCACACTGATGGGACAATTGTGAATTATGTGTTATTGGGGATGTTTTGCTTATAAATGCAATGGAAGGGCTAAGAGGGAGCAATTGTATAACTCCTCCTCCGCTAGAGTATGAATTCTCCTGAATTCTGTTTACATTAATATGAATATTTTTATTTTTTTGTTTGCAATATAGGTATATTCCTCCTACTAGTATGATTACTATGAATGCTATTGCCATGCCATAATTGGCTTTTTTATGGAATTGTAGTTCCTTTATTTATTTTAGATTCTCAAAATTTTTTAGCGTGAACTGTTCAAAGTTTAGATTGTTTGTGTATGATTGGTTTAACATATTTGATGGGTAGTATAATTTTTCAGAAAATTCTATTTGTTTGTTTGAAAATTTTTCGGCTAGTATTTGTATTTTGCAATTTACAAATTGTATTAAGTAATTGCCATTTAGTGTGATATCTCTTTTATCACAATCTTGATGTAAAATGTTATTTTTGCAGTTTCTTATGACTATTGTTTCATCATATATTTGTTCTATGCTTGCTTCGTTGTTTATTATAAATTTGCAATTATTGTATATTGTGCAGCTTTTGCTTAGTTTTAGTTCTCTTAAAATTACATTTTCTTTATATTCATATATTTTGCCCTGGATCTGGGTAATAAGTAAATTTTCTTGATCAATTTGAATATGGTTATTGTAAGGAATTGGAGTAATTAATTTTACGTCTGCTTTTATAAAGTTCTTAGGTAATTTGATTGCCATAACTATTTTATCGTTTTTGTATTCCATTCTTATTAATTTTATTTTGTAGAAATCTATTTCGAATTTAATTATCTCTTTTTGCGTTAGGATTTGTGGTAAGAATATATTATTTTTTGCGGATGCTATATTTTCCTGTATGTAATTAATTTTTTCTTCTATATTTTTTAGTTTCTGCATTTGGTCGTTATGTTGGTAGTGACAGTAGTCTCTTTATTGTTTCTTTGTTTTCCTCTTTCATTCTTGCTGTTGCAATTTGTATAATATTTCGTTGAAATGAGTGTTGATATGTATTTGTTTGTTTATATTTTGTATAAGTGCATGATTGTTTTTGTCTAGTATGTCCAAGTGATCAATTATACTTTCTCTGTCTTCATTGTCCATTAGTCCAAAAAGCCATTTGTATACTGTGCCTCCACCATTCACCAGTCTCTTCGTTCTCCCATTGCCATCATTGTTAGGAACATCATTGCAACACACTGCGAATGTGGAGTTATTATTACTGACATGTTGATTTTTTTTTTTAGTTTTTTTTTTTTAATCTTCCTGTTCTTCCTGTCATTTCCATTCTTAGTGGTCTCTTAATATTGCAAGGGTGAACATTCTCAAGCCCTGCATGTCTGAAATAAGGTTCGTCCTTATGTCTGAGTCGCTTATAGTTTTTTATTGGACCTTCATATCTTTTTTTTTCATAATTTTCTGTTTTTTAATTTCTTTTGTTCATTGTTTTTTCTTTATATTTATTTATTATTTTATGTAATTCTTCTGCATTTTTTTTGATTTTTGCCTGTTCTGGTGAACATTGAATTGTCGTATGGTATCTTCTGTTGTATATGCTTATAGCAGTCTGAATTTTGGTTTCTATTGAAACATCCTCATCTATCTATACTATCTCAATTAGAGTTGAATGTAATCTTTCTATGTCAGCATTCCCTGTATGTGCATTCGGCTTTGTCAAATGTACTTCAACATCTTCCTTATTTAAAAAGTTCAATATCTGTTCTGCTCTAAATTCATTGTCCATAATTATTTTGCTGGGCTTACCAAATTTGGCGAATTGGTCTATGATAATTTGAATTTTTGCTCTCCAATTTCTATCTTTTATGTTGTATGCTGTTGCGAACTTGGTTAGCTTGTCTATTATTGTAACAAATGATCTGTGTTTGATATGAAAAATGTCTAAATGTATTGCTTGGTTTTTATGTTGTGGTGTTTCTGAAATTATGAATTTGGGTTTTATTGGGTTTCTATCGTATTTTGTTTCTCTACATCTTCTACAGTTTGATATTACCAAATTAATGTGTTCACGTAATTTTGGGAAATACATTTTTTCCTTTAAAGTATAAAATGCTTCATTCATGCCGCTGTGTAGTGATTCTTTTGTGTGGTAAAGTGCAATCTGTTTGTGAAGTTCTTCTTCACTTTCTATTTCTAGAACTCTTTTTGTGCACTTTATAAATTTGATTTGTTTTGCGTCCCTAAAATCAAAATGCATTGTATTTTATAATATATCGAGTCTGGTACCTCGGAGTACACTCCGATTTTCCCTTTTCCAATGTTGTTTTGCAATTTTTGCTCAATATCCAATGCTGTGTCTGCTGGGTTTATTTCTATTATTTTTCTACCATAGCTACTGACCACATCATCCCTTGCCGAATGGGTGACAATAATTTGCGTCTTGTATTTGTTTACAATATCTTCTTTTATGAAAAAATCTATTGGTTCGTTCTCGTCTGCCGAATGAATAGTGTCTGTCATTTCTAAATTTGATTCTTCAGCATTGTCTTTGTTTATCAACGGTGCTGTCTCTTGTCTACTCAGGAAATCTGCGGCTTTATTGTCTTTTCCCTTTAAATACTGAATCTCGTAATCGAATTCTTGGAGTTTTAAGATCAATCTCTTTATGTATATCTTTTATGTCTTTTCCCTTATATTTTCTGCTTAAGTAGCTTATTGGTTGATGGTCTGTTATTATTTGGAATTGTGAACCAAACAAATAGTGCCTAAAGTAGTCCACCGTAAAAACGATGGCCAAAAACTCTTTATCCGTTGCACTGTAAAGTCTTTCGTGTTTACTGCCCCGACAGCGAAATTACTTGCATCCGTTGTCACACTACATTTTTTGTCGAATTCCGGGAATTTCAACACTGGGTGTGAACTGACAAGAGCTTTTAGGTTTTCAAATGAATCAATATGCTCTGGATCGTTCTGGTTAATTGGATTTCCTTTTTGTAAATATTTAATCATTGGGTATGCAATTTTTGAGTAGTCTTTAACAAACTTCCTATAGAAGCCGCTCATGACCAAAAATCCCTTGAGCTTTTTTTCTGTTTTTGGCAATGGAATAGCCAGAATATCTCGTATCTTCTTTGGATTCGGTTCTATGCCCTCTTTTGTAAGAACATGTCCCAAAAACTCTGTTTCCTGTTTCATGAATGAACACTTGCCTGCCTGTATCTTTAAATTGTGTTCCTGGAGTTTCCTAAATATGCTTTCTAAAGCATTCCTGTGTTCGCTTAAGGTTGTCGAAAAGATCAATATATCATCAAGGTACACCACACAAATCTTTTTTATGTAGTCCCTCAACATATCATTCATTCATCTCTGAAATGTTGCCGGTGCGTTCCTCAATCCGAATGGCATTCTAACGTCCCATTTGTGAAACAAATGCTGTCTTTTCTATATCCTCTTCAGCCATCAAAATCTGATGATACCCCTTTGCCAGATCTATTGTACTAAAATATTGCGCCCTACCAAGCTTGTCCAATATTGAGTCCATCAATGGCAATGGATACTTGTCAGGAATCGTCACATGATTCAAGCGACTATAGTCTACACAGAGTCTGTACTTTTGCACGCCCGATTTGTCCATTTTTTTTGGTACCAAACATATGGGTGAACTGTACGTGCTTCTGCTTTTTCTTATTATCCCGTTTTTTTCCATTTCTATTATTTGCCTTCTAATTTCTTCCTCATTTTTTGGAGAACACCTATAAATAATAGAGTTTATTGGTTGCTCTGTTATTGTTCTTATACTATGCACTACTGTGCTTGTGTTTGTCAACTGATCTCCCTCATTATAGAATACTTTTTTAAATTTTTTCTTTAGTGAATTTACTGTTTCACTATCCTCTGTGTTTAATTCTGATGTGTTGAAGTCTTCAATTTCGCATACTTCCAGTACACAAGCCACCTCTGGGGCCTTAGACAAGAATGGAATTTCGACATCATTTATTAGCTTTATTGTTTTTCCTTTTATGTTTATACTTTTTACATTTCTTTGGATAAAATCCATGCCCAATAGGAAATCGTATGATTTGTCTAGGAGCAAGGCTACCCACCTTGAACGTACTTTTTGTGAATATTGGAATTCACTTGGTGCTTCTGTCATTACCAAGGAGCTGTTGGCTTCAAGAACCGACTTAATGGTATGAATGGTTTTTGTATACTTTTTTATTTTGTTATAAAGGTCTCCTCCTACTTTTTTTTTGTTTACTATGCTAATTGTGGATCCTGTGTCTATTAGAAATAAAAATCTGCTTCCCTCTATGATTCCTTCTATGTACATTTTACGTTCGTCAAGTTGTCCACACTCATGGCTTCTGGGGGATTGTCATATCTTATATTTTGTCTTTGGTTCCTATTTATTTGGTTATTACTTGGGTTTCGAGGCTGTTGATAATTATTAAAATATCCCTGGTTCCGTTGTTGGATGTTGTAATTTTGGTTTCGATTTTGGTTCTGTTGTCCGTTATTAGTTTGTCTTGTATTCTGGCTTCGTTGTCTGTTATTGTCTCTGTAGTTATTTCTTGTGACTGTCTGCTGTTGGTTTCCGTTATTTTGTTCAGTGTTCTGGCTTGGCCTTGTATTTTTGTGTTGAACACCACGCTGAAGACTTGGTCTGCGTCGTCTCCATATTCTCTCATCACCTGGTCTACCGAAGCTATGAATCCATGAAGTGTTCCCTCCTGTCCAGTAAAGGTCGGAAGATAACGAGTCTCTTTTTTAATATTATTTCTTCTCTTCGTCATAGGGTTATTGGTGTCTCTCTCCGCTTGCTGATTTGTTATGATTCACTATACACTATTTAATGCCACAATCAAAGTTTGTTTCAGGCAGAAAATTGATTATGCGGAAAAATTTTCGTTTGCACTTATTTATATTTTCCGGCTGAAGGTTTTTTATTCGAATACCGACTGCGCCAATTACGTGTTTATATACACGTATTTTAATAGATATATACAGTACCGAACCAAGAAAAAATTCGAGTCCGAGTAGATCGTCTTTACTTGAGCTTTATTTCAAAACTGCCGGCTTATTTCTAAGTTAGATTTCTTTTATGCGATCAATCGCTCTCTTTAATTCTCTATGGTTAGTTCCTATATCTTGAGTGTTTCTCTGTTTACATTATTGGGGTATATATATGTATGTGGTTTCTTCTTAGCTCAGCTTAAGTGTATATCTTGAGTGTTTCTCTGTTTACATTATTGGGGTATATATATGTATGTGGTTTCTTCTTAGCTCAGCTTAAGTGTATTCTTTGTTTATATAATATGGTTGCGCCTTTGGTGGCGAAAGTGTTCTTTGATCCATTTGATACTTCTTTGTTTATTTTACAGTAAAGTGGACCGCAGTCCACACTGATGGGACAATTGTGAATTATGTGTTATTGGGGATGTGTTGCTTATAAATGCAGGGGAAGGGGTAAGAGGGAGCAATTGTATAACTCGCGTGTGAGTTTCGGGTTTCGGCTGCAACTTGCCGCGACGGCATCCGGCGCAGCAGCGTTGTCAGCAAACTCAAGCTTGCGCGTGTTAACTCCTCCCCTACTAGTTTTAAATGCGTCTTCGGGTATCTTCTTTCTCATTCTGCGCTGGTATAATTATAATGGTATAATCCAGGTGCCCAAGAGGAGTAGGAATAGGGCGATGAGTGCCAAGCCGCCATATGATCGTGAAGATAATCCTGTGCTAAGATCCCCGATATGGCGGAGATTCTTCGTGGTTAGGTCATGTAGAAATGGGAGGCTCAGATGTTCTCTGAAAAGGGTGACGTTTACCACGGCTGACGTGGATACAGCAGGTTTCTTCTTCAGGATGCCTCGGTGGTTCACGTAACGGGTGCCATTTAGTGAGACGTAATCGTCGCAAGTCGCGAGGAAAGTTCCCGCGATTATCTGTTTGTGCCCAGTGCTGTCCACTACATTCATGGTCGCGTTGTTTATTACCGCAATGCCCTCTTCGATTACTATCACGGGCGCCAGATGACCGGGGCGTGTGGCACGTTGTGCGACGCATCCAGACGGTTGTTGGGCGCATGAAGTATTTTGTAGTCTTCTGCAAAAAGTGGTGCTCACAGTAGCAGCGCAGTCACGTACAGCAAAGGTCTTTGTTCCGCAGTCGGCCACCGTATTACCCTCTTCTAGATCTAATATTATGTTATTATGCTGGGCAGGAAGGATATCTATTTTTTTACAGCCTAACATAGGTTTGGGATATTTGATCAGAAAGTACAAAAATTCAGAATTTTAAAAAGCTTTTATATGGGAGACCTCTAAAAGGTCGGTTATACTAGTATTGGTGAGTTGTTCATTTAATAGTTCTTTAATGTCGATGCTGTCTAGTATAAGGGGGCTGATTAAATTTACTTTTGCAAGTGTAACAGTGAAGATTATGTCCTCAAGGCTTGTAATTATCATTCTATTCTTTGCCAAAATAGTTGCATAAAAATGTTCGACCTCTGCATCCGGTTTCAAAATTGCATTGAGGGCCCTTGAAACGTCATTGAGTCTTGCTTGATTTAGTGTTGATTTCTATCTGCTTGCTTTCGGATTCCTTTAACTGACTTTTTTTTTTTTTTTTTTTTTGTTTATTAAAGCGACGAATCCGTACATGCAGTACTAGTACCATAACATTGCAATTAAACATATAAATAATATAACCAAACCTCTTACTTATCGCGGGAGGACTAACAACAAAATCTCTTCCCAGTCATCAAAATCTGGGGTTCCTGCAATTGCCTTAAGGGCACTACCTATCATGTTAATGCTACGTGCTTGTCGGTGATGAACGGTCAGGGAAGTTATTAAGGTGGCTATGCGCTGTACATCCGTTTCCAGTACCTGTTTCATGTGGTCTTTGGGTAGTTTGTCTATTAATTTCCATGTCTCGTCGATGTAAGTTTCCCAAGTAAGTGTACGAGTCCCAGATTGCTACGTCTCCGTCAACTATAGGTATGTAGTCCGCGTGGGAGTGGTCGTTGAGTCTCGACATTCGTTCAAGTTCATGGTTGGTGAAAAGATATCTTAACCTAAAAAAATGTAATTAGTTAAAAATAATTGTCATGATTTTTCAAATGTCAAAAACCTACTTAAGATTGTCCTTATGGACCACCATCCCGTCGTACCTAGGTCTGCTTCCACTATAGCTTCTGTGAATAGGGGTGATAGTTTATTTCCTAATCTCTAATTGTTTTTTATCCAAGCACGATCGACTTATAGACCCTTTTTTTATTCATTTGGTCAAGTGTCTTTTGCTGTGCTGATGCGATTTTTTCTTTAATTTGCACTGTAATGCCTTTGGAGTCTGCGTGAATTACGCCTATGGGTCTCTCGTTTGTCACCGAATGGATTGACCTGTTGTACTTTATGGTTGCAAGGAGAATGTTTTCGATAGTGTCCTCTACCTGTGTTTCCAACTTATAAGAGCGTGCTATATCCCCAAGAGTTCCATGAAATCACGATGCCAAAGCTATTGCTGAGCATTGACTTAATGGTTTCTGAGTTCAAGAACTTCTGGTTGTCGCAGTAAATTGCCCTTGTTTCGGGGAACATGTTCAAAAGTTGCAAAAGTGGAGCTTTTATATCCACAATTGCGCGGGACCGTATAGGCTGTACTACCGCTAACTTGGAAAACCTATCGATGCAGGTTAGAAAATATTTACCGGCAGTGGAGATAACATCTATATGCAACATTTCTGCGGCATTTCCTGTTTTTTTGGGTGCTGATCATGTTTACTCATAGCACAAATTCTACAGTTTGCAGCTATTTCTGAAGTTAAGTGACCTATTTTTGGAAAAAAGTAGTCGCTAAGTATTTGTTTCGCATTTTCATGCGCTGCTCTGTGAGCGCTATTATGTTCGACTGTCGCAATTTCCCTCTGTTCCGTTGGGTTTACAATGTCTGTAACCAAGTTCTTGCAATATCTAAAGGTGGTAGAAGGGAATGCCTCAACCAGTCCGTGTTGGATGAAAGCCAGTATGGGTAGCTCGCAATGAATTGCGTTGGCTACGTTAGCATTTACTGCATCTTTAATGCTTTGCAATAATGTGCTGCGATCAGAAAAATGTAGTATGTGTTGGGGAATAGTTCCTTCTTCCAGAATAACTTGGTTCCGGAAGCAATTCACCGGTTTGTCTGTGGCTTCAATGATATACGTGAGGGATTCTTCGCTGTGGTGGCAACATCCGAGTTTACTAAGTCCTCTAGTGCATTGACATTTTTACGAGATAGAGCGTCTGCTACTAAATTATGTTTGCGTTGTGCTCATCAATGAAGGCTTTCCAACGCTTTATTTTGGCATTCGGGTTTTTGTCCCATACCGAAAAGGTTAATGTCTGGTGGTCTGTCTGAGGTTCTTAAGTTCCTATACAATGGCGAGAAGCTCACGCTCATTTACCTCGTTACCTCGCAGTGTTCGCGAGATCATTGTTATCGGGCGACTGTCTTGAGACAGTAACGCTCCCAGTCCGTAGCCAGACGCGTCTGTTGTGAGGTCAAAAGGTTTTTTTAATTTGGGTAGAACAACATTAGATCTTCGGAGGCCAGTATATTTTTAAGCCTATCGAAGGCTTCATTTTGCTCTGGTGGCAACTCGATTATCACCTTTCTTGAGTAGTTGGCACTTACTTTGACGTTTTCGCCCTTCAAGGTATCTGTTAGGGGCCTTGCGATGTTGGCAAAACCCGTTATGAAGCAGCTATAGTAGCGTGCTAGACCTAAAAATGACCTAAGAGCGAATAGGGTTTTCGGTGGGGGAAAGTCCTTAACAGCTTTAACTTTTCGTGCGAGGACCGAATCCCGCCTCTGCACACTGTAAATCCCAAATATTCCACGCTTTTTTTTTATTAACTTGGATTTTTCTTGAGACACCCGCATGCCTGCGTCCTTAAGGTTTTTCAAGACCCACTCAATGTCTCTGACGTGGTCTTCTTTGGACTTGGAGAAGATTATTACGTCATCGACGTAAACATAACATATCCTACCAATTTGTTCGCGAAGCACATCATCGATGGCTCGTTGAAAAATACTTGGGGCATTTTTCAGCCCGAAGGGTAGTGTACACAACTAATACTTCCCGTTGTTGACAGAGAACGCTGTCTTTTTCCTGTGAAACCGTGACTTAAGGTCCAGCGTAGTGAAATACTGAGCTCCGCCCAAATTTGACAATATAGTCGAAATGGATGGGATAGGGTATATGTCGTCGGTTGTCTTATGATATAGTTTCCTAAAATCAATAATTTTGTCGACGACCCATATCGGGTTATTATAAAACGTCGTATTATGCCATTCGCTAGAAGTTGTTTTACCTCTGCATTGACAAAGTCAGACAAGCCCTTTGGATACGGATACAGTTGGTATGGTGGCAACCGTATTTATGTTGTATGGTAGGCACTCGTTAGCGTCCGCAAATGCCTTTACCATTTTGTTGATCATACTATCAAAAGTGGATCTGGCAGTAGGAGGGACATCTGCGTCCTTAATCCGAATATGGTTCACTTGTTGACATTTAGTGAACTTGATTTTTCTATCCCATGGTCGTGTTTAATGACCTTGTTTGTTAGATCTATTTGAGCATTGATCTGTTTTAACAGGTCAAGGCCAATTATGCCATCAAAATAGCATGAAAAAATATGACTTTACGTCGAAAAGGTGGATGGAACATTTCTGCTTGAACCTAGTGTGCCCATGAATTGATTTGACTTGAAAAGGGCTGTCAACTGACACCCAATGTGTCAGTTCGGGAAGGGATTTTATATAATTTTTGAGGCCCCTATCAGAAGTTTGATAATTCGCCCTGCAACCGTTCGTCTTATGAACGGGAGCAGGGAGCTTCCGCTAAAAAATTACAGCCTTTGACTCCAGACAAATCGTCCTCAACTTGTGTCATTTCATACTGTGACCGTGACTTGTAGTCACCGCTACTCTCTTCTTGGGATAGATGATTCATTTTTTGTTGGGACTGGTCGCCGTACCTTTGATTGTTCTTGTAACTGAAGCGCGAGGAGGGATCCACCTCCATTGGCTGGGGACCCCTTGGGACTTTTGGTTATTAAAGCGCTGTTTTGTGCTATTTGGGTTTTGCTGGTCATTTTTGTCTTTTTGATTATTTTGGAAGTAGGGATTCTTGCTTTGAGGATTTTCTTCCTTTGCTTGTTGGGCGTTCTGACGCCAGTTCTGAGACTTTAGCGAATTTTGTTTCTGGGGTTTTTCCTCAAGGTGTTTTGAAAAATTTGCTGCAAATTGCTTGATTCGGCCTCTTGGGCTAGAGCTAAGGCTGGGGGGAGGTCTATGGGTTGTGCCGGGAAAACCGCCCACTTCAGAGATTTTTGTAGTCCTGAGACGAAAACGTGAAGCGCGTCGCTTTTAAACTTATCGTTTAATATAGCTGCTGCGACGGAGTCGTGCGTATAAACGCTAGAGTTTTCTAAATCCAATCTTTAAAAGAGCCTTCAATAGAAAAACTATCAACATAAAATGGAGGCGAAACAAATTGAGCTTTTCTTGATGCAGTTCGAAAAGATGATATTTGAGAAGCACGTAACGAAGCTTAAATATTTTTTGGGGAGTGTTAAAACTCCCCACAAATCGAGGTGCAGGAGAGCTGCCTAGCAACAGCGAAGAAGGCTGGAATGCAGAAGGAGTCAAGGGCAACCATGTCAAACGGGATATAATGGACCTTAAACCCGAGCAAAGCGGAGAGACCGTGAACTAACGGTACCGCGCTAGACCTTGAATCCAAGTTGGAAAAAGAGCACAGAGTTCGAACGGTAACGGTGCGGACTTTAGTCAAGCCCAAAGAGGACGCACCGTGAACTAACAGGACCTGGGTTGGACCTTGTACCCGAGCGGGCCGTGGGCAAAAGGGGGAAATAACGGGATACCCACGGCCTATAGGGGACTGCGCAAGCGCAGCACGGTAGAATCAGCTAAAACCCACAGACAGTCAACTACCAGGAGGATACTCGGGCAGAGTACGGGCGCATCCCCGACACGGCCGCGCGTCAGACGGTCAGTGAGAACACGTGGGAGTACGCGAGAGTACGCGACGAGCTGTACCCCGGGACAAGTGACGGTCAGCTAAATCAGGCGACGAGCCGTACGTACAAAGAGACAGTCAAACAGAGAGTCAATCAACCAGACAGGCAGTCAGCTAGACACGCGAAGAGCCGTACGTGCAAGAGGCTAACCGGGACACACAGTCAGCTAAATATGCGAGGAGCCCTACTACAGGACAGTCAGTGCGAAAGTCAGAATACGCGAGAGGACGCGAAGAGCCGCAGGAGGACGGTCCCTGCAAGTGGAGATCCTGGCACAGTTAGAAGGGTCAGTGGTGTCAGTGGTCAGCAAAGGTGGTCCTGGGAAAAGCATCGCCTTGACCTAACGGCCGATACACCTGCCCACCAAAACATCCTAAGCCCCATTCGAGCCGGCACTGGTGCAGGCGACGGAGCGACACCGCGCAGCCGAGGAGGAGTCTACAAATAAAGCTGTCCTATCCTAAAACTGTGTCTTCTCTTTGCTCGCAATTTTTAGCGAGCAGAAACAAGAAAAACTGTTAGTTACAATTTGAAGAGCACTCCGGAGGAATTGGAGAAAAAGGAACTGATCCACTCTAAGTATGGATTCCACTACTAGCTTTGTTCACACACGAACACGGATATACATATGATATAAGATGTATATATATATTGTACGTAAAGCGATTGGGCCGCTGCAGCACATGAATTGTCAAACATGGGTCTGCCTATATTTAAAAATAAACAACTCTTGAGCGTTAGAGATATAATAAAAATACCACGAACTCCTGCGTGGGTTGATCGTATGGCATTTTCTTGTAGATAAGGAATGCGTGCAGTGGAAAATACCCGCACTTACAATCCGTACCCATGTTTGGGAAACCAATGGCCACTGCGTTGTTCTAGTTAGAGATAAGATTAGAACATGTAAATTTCATATTAGCTACCTAAGCAGGATATAGAGAAATATAATTCAGTTTGAAATATCAACTCAACAAATGTAGACGTTTGCTTATGTTGCAGCCTCTTTAAAAGCTTTGTCCCTGGAGTGATGATGACGCTTCGGAAGGACCAGATATGTGTCAGGGTCATAGGCTTCCGATTCTAATAGGCGATGCTTTCTACATCATGTTAAAATATTATAAGTTAAACAATAGACTGTATAGCACAGACGCAATTAAAAAACTAAATTGATTTCTTAATATCTTGAATTTTATTTTTTAAAATTAAACTTAAAAATCTTAATATTTATTTATCATTATACATATGAAAATTCATATTTCTTAAAACCGTTTAATAAATTATTTAGCGTTCTTTTTACATGTAAACAGACATCCATTATGCAATAATGACCACACGTATTAGAAAAATATCCTTGTAGTTGTTGCTTATTATAGCACTATTTATTAGCGTTCGATTTTGAAGAATACACGAATTCCTTTTTTTGGGGAAATTGTCCATAAGAATAAAAAAATTCTGCTGATTTGGGACTTTCGAAATAGAATGCAATCCAAAGAGTTCCGGGCTTGATCTGAAGTGTCGGTGTTTGCAATAATTAAAGTCGGATACTTTGAAATAGTTCTTGGAAGCTGGGCTGAAGGGAAAGCTCTGTTACGTACGCCCTATTTGTGAATTCATAAGACTTTGCAGATTCGCACATAAAACCAGCCAAAATCTAAAGCAGTGGAAGGAGTACAACCATTTCGCTGAGCTATACGGAATGCAACCCAGAAAATCCAGTTCGGCAATAAGCGGGTATTAGATTACCAGTTCAACGGCCGCATTCGACCCCACGGAAATGCTTATCCAGCAAAGTCGTTAGTTCAGCAACAGGGTATTGACTCACAAAATAGGGGAAATATGAAATATGACTCCTACGTGGGAACACTTCGCCTATCAGACCTGTTCATCGGTCTAGCCAAGATAGCCAAGTAGCCAAGATAAAGCTCTGAGCCGGTATAAAAAAGCTTCGGCCAACTGAGACAGGAGAGTCAAGTTCTATCTTCTTTTGGACGTGCCATACTCGGGAGAAGACCGTCTTAAGACAAGGCAAAGACTGCTGTCCAAAGTAAAAAGGTCTCGATCTCCTAGTCAAGAAGTCCAGAGAGCCCGGATAGGACATCTTCTCTACAATCCTGCTAAAAGTTACAGGATTCCAGAGTCCTGGATGGAAAGGACAAGTGACGGGCCAAAGGACACCTCATCAAGGAAGATCCACCTTTTTCGAGCCAACCGACAGGAAGTCAAGCGGGCGCCTTGAAAAGGAAGACCGACAGCTCTAAGCAATACACAAGAAATCACAAGATGGGTGACAGGAATCCAAGACCTCCGACAATACGGCCACAAAGACGAGATCCTGGGCGTACAGCGTACCCTTATTTTCATCGCTGTGCTAGTAGTGCTTATGGCGATATTCAGATTAGAAAAGTCCTACAAGCAGTCAGTGCAGCGGCGTAGTGCCACTACCATACTTTGGAAAGCCTCAATAAGTGCATCTAGAAAGGCGGAGTCCATGGGGAATATGTGAGCAGTGACAATATAAGAAAATTAGCAAATTATGCTCGCGTTTTAATAATCAGCAAATATAAATAGTGAACCGGTGCATTCTGTTAACGAATGCAACAAAAATAAAAATAATAACAATACCTTCCAAAACAAGTGCGGGATTTAAGTGAATCAAACCATACCACCATGCACTTATATAAGTTAACACCAAAAGAGTTTGGAACCACAAACCGCGAAGGCTTGCACGTTCATCCGGTCTGGCAGTTGCAATAACCAAAAGATGCATCCAACAGCACCGGCGGAGGTAGCGACGGAGTTGGCGCCGACGCAGACAGAGGCAGCGATGGAGCTGGGGCATAAACATCACCCAAACGTGTAATTCAGATTTAGTTCCAATTTTTGTGCAAATAAATCCAGACCTCTAGTCAGAATAACATTCTTTTAAAATAAATAAATAATCTTTTATTTAACTGGCGCCCAACGTTTAAATGGTCCTGCCTCGGTTACGGTACGCAAAATCGCAAAAGAAAAAAGAGCACCATAAGAGCACCATAGGCTGCCCTAGTCCGCGAACTTGAAAAGGAACAAATAAGAATACACGAGAAATACCTCGAAAATATTAAAAATAAAAAAACAATTGTTTTAACAAAAATTACAGACGAAAAAAATATATTTGAAAAACATACATAATCTATACGAAAAAATTAATACTAACTAATTATTGAATACTAACACAAGCCCCGAAATACACCAAGCCCTTAACATAGCCAATAGTAGAGAGAATTTTGACCCAAGAATTAAACTCAGACACTGCACCACTACTTGATCAGGCAGTCAATATCAACAATGGTAATATGAGTGAATTAGACCAAATCTCAAATATAGTAAATTGTTAAAGGAATTTTCTGGCCAAGCAGGAGAATTTAGTTCATGGAGGAAAAGTGTAGAGAGAATATTACAAATATATTCATCAACAGTAGGATCAGCCAGGTATTACGGAATTCTTAACGTTATCAGGAACAAAATTGTAGGCAACGCAGACTCAGCCCTAGAGTCTTGCAATATCCCCTAAATTGGACAGCTATCTCAAAATGTTTGACAGCACACTACACGGATGACACGATATGACAACACTAGAATACCAAATGACTTCCTTGGAAATGGGAAAGAATCTCTTTGTCAAATCCCACAGGGACAAGGAACTTGACACCTTCATCAGAGGCCTGAACGGCGACTTGCCCAGACTGTTGGGAACCCAAGAGCCTGCAGATCTCCCATCAGCTCTTCAGCTATGCGAGAAGTTAGAAAACCAAAAATTTAGGACAAACTACGCAAGCAATAGCCAAACAACAATTTTCAAAAGCAGGTCGACAACCATTCATTCCACACTTTGCTCATGTTCCACAGACCCCTAGAGTAACTTATTATGTACCACAGCAACAATATGGTGGGCACTACCAACAATACTCTGTTAACCTGCCAAAACAGCCACCAAGACCATCGGCCCCAAAGCCACGACCTAGGTCAGAGCCTATGGACATAGATAGAAGTATGCAGACAAAACAGATAAACTACTGAACAGACCCAAATTTGGACAGCAGGAAAGAGACCAGCACCACAAGGACTAAACAGACTGCCAGACAATAAACAAAGAAATTTCCATCTAGACACCGCTAGCGAACCACAACAAATTACATAGTACAACAACGAATCACTAGAAACTGACGAAGCAACACTTGATGAATACTATTCAGAAACCCCATATTTCGGGCAAGAATCAGATTAGGCAGAATATACTGGATAAGACTTTTTAGAGTAGAGCCCTCTTCGTTACCCTACTTCCAACCTAAAGCCGCTAATGTAGAGATGACCAAAATTCTGCTAGACACCGGATCCAACAAAAATTATATCCAACCAAGATTAGCTAAGAAACCAATCAAAAACAACCAACCCTTTTTCGTTAACTCTGTGGGTACTCGCAAACGACATAATTAGACCCTCACGGTATCCATACGACTCCTTAATATGGATTGTCCAAAAAAAAATGGATGCATCTGGACAAAGAAAGCACAAAATTTTAATCGATTATAGAAAAACATGGTTACCATTCCAGACAGATACCCCGTACCGGACATTAACAACGTACTTTCACAACTAGGACAGCATAAGTTTTCTCCATCATTGACCTCATCTGACCCCGATCCGAAATCGAAAAAAATTTGTATGGTCCAACCAACATAATGATATTCACAGATCACGAGTCTCTACCCACTCAACTAATCCAAAAACCCGTAACGACCAAATGAAAAGATGGAAAGCAATTTTAGAAGTATACACCCACGAACTTTTGCACAAACCTGGCAAGGCAAACGTGGCTGCCGATGCCTTGAGTAGACCTCCCTTGCAAACGCATGGAGAACTAAATAAAATGACTTTGGGAAAAAAATCCTAAAAATTCGAAATTGTTTTTCCAACATATCACAGACACATTATCAAAGAAGCAATATTCAATTCAGAATAGCCTTTCAAAAGAAAGGCTAAGTCCGTCTGTCATAAATGGAATCTATACCGACGAGTAACACTAGGGAAACTTCAAGAAATTTATCCACTTTTTAATAATTACAAAAAATTCTTTAGTAAAATAGTTACAGACCTGACAGACGAAAATGACCAAGAAAACGCAATTATATCGGAACATAGGACAGCACACCGCAACAGCAGCGAAAACAGACAGAAGCGGTTAGAAAAAGTATATTTTACACAAATGAGGGCTAAAATCATGAAAATAACGAAGGTATGTCAGACCTGCAAGGAACAAAAATACGAAAGTATACCACAATACCCAGGGAAAATTATTCACGTAGACTGAGGTAAAAGTAGTTGTGGTAAATGTAAACAATCACAGTAATTGATAAATTTTCTAAGTTCAGACAGGCTGAAAATATTAGGTTGTCAGCCAGATACAAAAAGTAAATTGTCAAGGAAAACAGAAACACTACAGTGCTAGCAGAAAGCGGGAGAATTATTAATAAAAAACTCATTCGAAATTAAACACCCTAATTTACAGAGCACTTCTGACTGTGTGTGCTGCGGACGTACAAATAACGGACTACACTAATTCGGACATTGTGACACTGACTACAGGACTAGCCAAGGTTCAAACAGGGATCTTTAGATTGATCCATATTATTGACATAGAGTAATATGAAAATACCATTGATAAAATTAACCACACAGCCTTAATAATATTAAAAACGTATGACCCAATTTTACCCTTAATAACAGAGGAAATCAGGATTGCCAGAAACCCAATCAACAGCTTTAAAGTCAGGAGTATAAGGAAAAGACATATAGACCTAATAGGTAGGGCTTGGAAATGGCTGGCTGGTTTCCCAGATAGCAGAGACTTTGAAATAATTCAAGAAAAATAAATTCAGCTGTAACTTACAACAATAACCAGGTTATTCTTAATAGACTTATAAATGACAAAATAAATAAAATCACTCTGGCCAATAGAAATTTAATAAACAGCATAAATGTTTCAAATTCAAGTGCTTAAAGAGAAAATTCTTAATCTCAATCAGGCCATACAGTGGGCAAAAGCAGACATTAGATCGAATCAATTACCTTACACAAATTTTGAGGAAGCCATGCATATAGCAGAAGTAAGCATAGCAAGTAACGGACCAATGTGAATCTATATTGAAAAAATCCCTTTAGCCGATACCATGCAATGCGAAGAAATTCAAATTAACCTATAAAAATTGACGAATACGTCAATAAAATAGAAAACGAAAATGTAATTAGATGTAAGAAAAAAATATTCGCAAAAACTGCAAAATGAAATAACTATATTGAAATAACGATTTGTAAAGAAGTCACCCTGCCACCTGCACTAGAATCAACAACCAACACATCCCCACAATTGATGAAATCGCACCCGGAGTTATCCTACTCAACAAGTTTAGCGGCAAGATCTTAGTCAACGGAACAACGTCAACTCTTAATGGGTCATTTGTCATTAATTTCATCAATACCAGAATAGAAATTGATGAACAAGTCTCTACCAACAAGTACACCGTACACCATCAACCTATGCCGGCAATCTTTCAAACCGAGATGACAATGAAAAATCTAGAAGAGAAACTATCACTACAATTGGTCAAGAAACTTAATGTCAATAATACTAAAACCCTAGAGTTGTTAAAGAAAACCTCCCACACAGCCGATATTCTGATGAGCTGCGTCATAATAACCGGAATCGCCAGTCACCGACTATCTCTCTTTGAGTGTGGACGTCTGTGTCTATCCAATTGTGAGTGCTTTGCTTATCGCGAAATCCCATCGCCCAGCTTATCGCTTTTCCATTGATCTTCCTTACAACGCGCAATCCATAAACAAATTTTTTATTTCAATAAACTTATAAACCATTGCCCCCGGGCCACCCAATTTTGGGGATAATCGCTTTGCCAGCCTCAGCGTTAGCCCCAAAGCTAAGAAAAAAATATCTTTTCAGAAATTACCAGTTGATTTCCCCGACCTACCTGAAACACAGTGCAAGAATCCTAGATTTTTAGTAATTTCATCAAAAAACTCTCCGAAAACCATATCAGAGTACAACTGCTTCGCCGTCCATAGAGCCCTTAAGTATATAAGCAAAGACATCATATCCATCTCTAATCTTCGCGATGGTAACCTTCTCCTGCTTGTCAACTCCAGGGAAATTAGCGACAAATTCATCAAGGTGACCTCATTACCCGGCTTATGGGAAATCGAGTGCAAGCTCCACAATACTCTTAACTTTGTCAAAGGCACCATTTACGCACCCTGCCTTATTAACATTCCAGAAAATGAAATAGTTGAGGAACTAAAATCTCAGAATGTACACAGCGTCTTTAAGTTCACCAAAATGATCGACGGCACTCCCAAACCAAAGACACTAGAATAATAAGATGCGTAACGGCCATACATTGGTTTTGGCTCTCTTCCCGCTCGCGTAAAATTGAGAGCATAAAAATCTAAAAATAGAATTCACTTGCTTGTGTGAGTGAAAACAGTAAACAAAAAAGTGTGCATGAGTGCGTAGTTGTGCTATAAGACAATTTTCGGTCCGAAATCAATTTTGATCTAAGAAACAAATTTGATTAATGTTTTGGTCAATTTCGTTGTAATATGAGCTAATAAAATAATATTTAAAAATTGATGCCGTGACTATTATTTTTTTTAAAAAAGTTGTTTTAATATTCTTTAGTTAAAATCGCCGATCGAATTAGCTACCGTTTACATATACATATTTTTATTATTAATTATCTGTAATAAATGTAATTTTTGGTACCCAGGGAACACCACGGGGAGGCCAATATCATCAATATCATCATTTTTGAAACTCTCATATTTAATTAGGTTGCGATCTGCCATTGTTCCTATCCTTAGATATTTTACGCTAATATCATCTGGCGAGAAATGATCTTGGAATAAAAACAGTGATGAAGTGCTCGCCACAAAATCTTCTGTAAATTGGCACTTTTCCGCCCATTTCATTAAAATTGTTAGATCCCTTTTAGGAAACCTAAACAATTTAAGAGCGGGGTAATCGCTGCACTTGTTCCCACTGATATTTGATCTTTTTTTGTCGGCCATAGCCAATTTTTTTACAAAAAACAATTAATGTTAAATTCAAAAGTTCAAACCTTTATCGAAAAGCAGCAGTACCAGCACAATAGGCGCGACAAATTATGAAAATATGTACATTTCTAAAATTTTTTTTTATTTTGTACTACTTAGGACAATAACTTATCGCACTTTATCGCAATTGTGCTTTAATAAATCAGAAAATCAATTTTTTTTAATTTAAAAATGCGTTTATATTATTAAAATTTCGAGAAACAGTATTGCCTTAAGCAAACGAATTAAGACGAATTAAGAAGAAAGAATACATTTGGTGCGCTTTTTTAGCTACCCAAAATTGAGCGGTTTTTACAAATATCAAATTAGAATATAACAAAAACATTCAACAAAATAATATTTGCATTTTAAATACTGAAAATTGATCATTTACAGAAGTATGCATATTTTTTTATTTGTATACTAGTAATTTGCAACCTGCAGCAACCTGTGTATTGTAAAATTGAATTCTTGAGGCAGGACCAGCGCACCTAAGAATCACTAAGATCAAAAAAATTTTTCACGTCGCAAGCTGAATACTCTAACGACATATTTTCTAGTATAAAATAATTTATTAAAATAATTTGGTATTATTATGTACATTTATTCACCTATTACCATTTATATGACGTAATTAAATAATTATCATGTTAAGGCAAGCAAAATTAGAGTTTTTACTTTTTACTTACGAGTACTTTGTACTCGATTGCCAGAGTACAAATAATATAGATTGAAAGTCCATAAACTTCGGAAGTGAAGGGCATATTTTGTCAAATTTACAATATACGTGTGCACACATACAGTGATCGGCTGTCGCTGCATGCGTACAAGAGAGCTGCTAGCTGTAGAGCGCTCTCTCTTTGACTCTTGAATAAAAATTCAAGAGAGCCTGGAGCCAGCTCTAGAGCCAGCCCGAAAAAATCGTGTGCAAAAAAATCGTATGGCGTTACGCATCTTATTATTCTAGTGTCTTTGCCCAAACCATTTGGTAAAATTCTCGTAACATTTGACCGCTTCACTCTTCCCAGTAAACTAATCGTTTCCTGGCACACAGTTAAGGTTACAGAATATATACCCAACCCGATGAGATGTAAGTCTTGTCATCTATTAGGACACACATCAAAGCACTGCAAGAACCCAGCCGCCTGTGTATCATGCAATCTCACTCCCCATCTTTCCGTGCCCTGCACTCGCATTTTCTGTGCAAACTGCACCGGCGAACACCCAGCTTCCTCACCCGAATGCCCACAATATCAAACACAAAAACAACTTCTCCACATCAAAACAAGCAAAAAATGCAATTTTCGTGAAGCTCGCATAATCCAAAAACAACAACAAGACACAAAAACCAACTCCACGCTTACCTACTCGACCGTCGCAAACCAAAACCCAGCTTCTGCTGCTCTTATCACAAAAACCCGAAAAACAGACACGATTACGAACACCGACTTGCCCACCAGCTCGACAAAATTACCAACTCCTCTTTCACAAACGCATTCCTTTTCTCATGCCAATACTTTGTATTCCGAAGATAATCAAACTACCTCACCAAGCACCTCTGCCAAAAATGACTTATCTTACTTAAGCCCAGCAAGTAAACTGAAAATATATAGGGAACAATCCCGCGTCCTTCGATCGGAAGCTAATGCTCTGATCGGACAAACCAACGACAACGATATGACCTCAAGGTCCAACTCTAACGAATCTATCACCTCACACACCTCACACACTCTTAGTCCCGATCCTCCTCACCGTCACTTTTTTATACACGCAAACTCATACACACCTAAAATAAATAAGAATATTAAATAAATTTGAATCATGACAATCACTATTTTACAATGGAACATCCACGGTATTTTTAATAATTATAACGAACTGACACTACTAATAGAAGACCATGCACCCGACATTGTATTCTTTATCTGCCCCAAAGAATATACTGGTTACTTTCACAATTTTCCCCAAAATACGGCAGCCAAACAAGGCATTGGTGTTCTCATTAAAAGGAACGTCCCACATGCATACCATGACATACAGTCCAACATTCTTTGCTCCGCATTGCAGCTTAATTTGGATCAGGGTATTAATATCATTAATACGTACATCCCACCAAACCAAACATTTTCGTCTGCTGACATATCAGAAATACTTCAAAACCTTAATGGATCTTCCATACTCCTCGGTGACCTAAACTCGTGGAGTCCTTTATGGGGCTCGCCGCGCACAAACACAAGGGGTAAAGAAATCTATAGAGTAATTCATGAAAACAGCCTAATTGTCCTTAACGACGGTTCACCGACTCACTTCTCAACTCACAACACCTTCACTCACATCGATATCTCTTAATATCTCTACAGGTAGCCCATAGGTGTAGCTGGTCTACATCAGATAACCTCCATGGAAGTGACCACTTTCCCATTATCATCCACATAGATACGCCTACCCACCCCGATAATACTTTACCCCTTCCCAAATACAAGGCAGACCTAGCAAACTGGAAACGCTTTAATGAAAATTGCGAAAAATCAGCAGTAAATTGGACTGGCGATTGCCTAAATCAGCAAGTATCACAAATGACGAAAGCCATACTAGCAGCTGCAAGCTGCAGCATTCCCCAAACGAAAAGAGTGATCCACAAAGCCAAAGTGCCATGGTGGAACTCTGAGCTTCATCAGCTTAGGGACCAGAAGCAGCGTTTGTTCTCCTCCTACAAAGCCAATTTGAATTATTCAAGCCTCATCAGATACAAAAAAGCAAACGCCCTTTTCAAAAAAGTCGTACTTTCGACCAAGCGAAACTCTCTTGAACAATTTACTTCCAGAATCTCCCCATTATCCTCCACAAAAAAAGGTCTGGTCTGATATAAAACGCCTAGCCGGCATCCCTCCCACACCTTTCAAATACATCATTTCCAACTCAGGTACTCTAACTGGGTCCTTTAATATCGCCGAAGAGTTTGCCCTCTCTTGGTCTAAATACTCTTCTGACCAAAATTTCTATACAGAATATATACGAGAAAAAAATCGGTATCTTGCACAACCCATCTCATTGATTCGCTTTCCCCAGCCGCTACATGCTTAGATTCCAAATTCACTCTCCTCGAAATAGAAAACTCAGTAGCAAACGCAAAAGGAAAAAGTCCGGGGCCGACAGAGTATCATACCCTATGCTCAAAAATTTATCTCCCCTCCTAAAAACAAAACTTTTGGATATCTTTAATCATATGTTAAGCTCTGGAATATACCCACATACGTGGAGATCAGCTACCATTATCCCTATCTCAAAACCAAACAAACCTCCTTCCGATATTTCCTATTACCGTCCTATTTCCCTGTTATCCTGTATAGGAAAAACCCTAGAAAAAATAATAGCACAAAGACTCCTCTGGTTCATTAAACGCCACAATCAAATTTCCCAAAATCAAGTAGCATTCAAAAGAAATCACAGCACGATGGACGCGTATCCAACACTTCGCGTCGAATGCTCTTTCGACCAAAAATCACGTCTCTATCTTGGCGACGGATTTTGAAAGAGCCTTCGACCGCGTGGGGATTCATGCGGTACTTTGCAGACTCGAGCGCTGGGGCATTGGTCCAAGGCTTTTCAACCTAATTAAAGCCTTCATGACCAATCGGTCTTTCAGGGTTCGTATAAACAATGTCACATCGAACTCCCACATTTTACACAATGGAACTCCGCAAGGTTCGCCACTTTCTGTAGTTTTATTTATGATAGCAATTGAAGAAATAAATAGCATTGTAACTCGGCATAAAGATATTTACATCTCACTATATGCAGACGACGCTATCATCTTTACAAAAATAAAAAATATTGTTACAGTCAGAGCAAAATTTTTTCAGAAATCTTGCAAGAAATTAACCTGTGGGGAGCAACCTCGGGGGCCTCTCTTGCCATTAACAAATGTGAACTATTACATATTTGTCGTAAACAACGTTGTAACCTTTCCGACATAGACTTTAACAGCCGCAAAGTTAAAGAGGTAAACTTTTTAAAAATATTGGGGATAACCTTCGACTCCAAATTACTTTTCCAACAGCACTGCCAGATTTTAAGAAAACAACTGGAAACTAGATTTAACATCATTAAATTTTTATCATCTAAATATTCTTGCATACACATTAAGACTCTCATAGATACTAGGCGCGCTTTAATGCTATCCAAAACTGACTATAATCTGCCAATCTTCGGTAAGTGTGCTAAATCGCACTTAATAAAGCTACAAGCCCCATATCACGGAGCGGTACGTCGCGCCATTCACGCTTTTCCCACATCTCCAGTAGCGTGCACATTGGCAGAATCCGGTCTACCGAGTATCCAATCACTCGTAGAAGAAACTACAATGATGTTTATCCCGAAGCTGTACATCACGTCGAACTCCCTGTAAACCAAAGACCTCGGAGCTATTTTCAAGCAAAAACGGAAATTTAAATACATATTCACTCTAAAACGTTGCGCAAACTACATCAAGGAACTTGACCTCCCCCTGCCTAAGCCCAGGAGGTCCTTCAAGTCCCCAGCTCATTGGGGTTCCAAACAGCCAAACATAAACTTTCAAATTTACAATGCTGCTAAAAAGGATACATGCCGCTTAGAATACCAAAAACGTTTTTTGAGTGCACAAGAAGATCTTGGTGAGAAAACCTGGATTTTCACCGACGGTTCTAAGTCACCGACTCAACCACGTTTGCGGTTGTTGACTGCAACCGTAAAATAATTGCAGGAGCGAGGCTCCCGTCGTACAACTCCATATTCACAGCTGAAGCTTTCGCCATTCTCAAAGCATGCCAAGTCGCCTCCAAAAACGCTGGTAAATCTGTTATCTGCACAGACAGCCTCTCCTCTCTTTCCGCTATACGGAACTGGAATCACAATGACCCCACATCACAAGAAATTATGCACATTCTAATTTCTCATCCAACAAAAATCACCTTACTCTGGGTTCCCAGTCATCAAGGAATCCATGGAAATGAACTCGCTGACAAAGCCGCACAAGAGATGAGACTTACACCATCAATCCTTTTCACTCCGTTTAACTGCAAGGATATACAAAGTCGTATTCAGCTATACCTCAAAGAAAAGAAACTCTCCGAATGGGCACTCTTCATGCACAGGTACCAGATCATAAACCCGAATTGCATCAGTTTCAAGCCACCACCGCACGTACACAAACGAAAATGCGCGACCTTCATCCGCTTACGCATCGGGCACACACAATCCACACACCAACACATACTGACGGGAACGGCGCGACCAACTTGCCAACTATGCGGGGACGAGCTCACCGTTGACCATATTCTGGACGCCTGCAGTCGATTACGCTCAGTTAGATCTCTATTATTTGGTACACATAGTCCCTCAAATTGTTTATGTAACCCCTCTTTTGAAAATATCTTAAAAATTAACAAATTTGTCCAAAAAGCTAACTGTTAAATAAATAAATAAAATAACCGGAATCGTCGTAATAATAATGATCCGCATCTTGATTAAGAAGGTTACAAAATTCCATATGAACCGAACCACCAATGACAAACAAATCAACGACCGCAACGAAGGGGGACACTCGATTTCCCGTGGGAGCGCTGACGGCAGCCAACAGCACCGACGCAGGCGGTGGTAACGACATTCTTTTAACATAAATAAATAATCTTTTATTTAACTTTTTTATGTAAGATTACGTTCTATTTGTTTATTATACAAATTATTGGTGCACGAATATATATGTATACACGTATGTATAATCTCATCAGCATGTATAGCAACACCCAGAATCCAACGCGTCGAGATCTCATCGCTCAG
The DNA here is from genome assembly GCA_005876975.1 of Drosophila orena. Taxonomy (NCBI): domain Eukaryota; kingdom Metazoa; phylum Arthropoda; class Insecta; order Diptera; family Drosophilidae; genus Drosophila; species Drosophila orena. The sequence continues at coordinate 76,775 of VCKV01000414.1, read as the reverse complement.
GACTAAAGTGGGGTAAGTTTGACGGACCCAAGTCTACGTATTTCCTTTATATGTCTTTTATATATCCATATATTCTCGTGCCAATTTTGAGTTTCTTACAACACCTATATAATAATATGTTGGTAATATTCATAAGTCAAAAAAAAATATAATTTTATTTGACTAAATAATTACAACTCTTTATTTTGGAAGAACACCGGCCTTCTTAATATCTGATATCAACTGATATCAACTGATATCAACATATTGATCTAGATTGATTAACGTTCAAGCTTCGGTTTCGAGCTTTTCTAATATGGACTTTGGACTTTAAGGTTCTGGTGAAATAGGGAGAGCTTTGGAGTTATTTGTATTTCTCTTCGATTCAAGTGCATTCGCTCTTGGATACAAGTTTTCTTATATTTTTACGATTTTGTTTATTTAAAATTTAAAACTTTTGTTTGAAAGTTGGAACGTGGAAACGTGAAAATTATGTGAGGATGTTTAGTCTACCAGTGTGATTTGTCTCAATTACATCCTGTTTGGGCCTATTTCACTTGACCTTGTCTTTGGGATATTTGTTACAGTTTTATTCTTATCTTTTGGATGAGTATATAAAGGATAGGTTGGGGTATGTTGATTACAATTGTGGAGTATAGGGTAGTGTCGGGTATACATGTTGTGTGTTTTGGTTATACTGTGTATAAGTTAACTAAGTTAACCGGACCGATCGTCCGCACTCCAGCTCCAAATTGCTGACCAAGAATTTGGCCGGAAGCGCAAACATAGCCCGCAAAAGCTCTGCTCATTGGCAGAGGCCGCTATGAAGCTCATGTCGTTTTTGCATATTAATAAGGAGCACTAGCTCGTAAACTTACTCCGGCTCTCGTCGTGATTATTGAACGAAACTTAAATATCTGAGTCTCTAGACCAGAAGTTAAAAGAAATAAAATCATAAATACTCAAGCGAAGATACCAAAAAAATATATATGTGTTTTGTGAATTACATTTATGTGCTAGTATTGCAACATTTAAACATTCCAGCCATTGCGCTGAATAAGTATTTAATATTGATTATTGCATATTGATATTGCATTTACTGTCGTTTCACTTGAACTTGAATTCTCTGCACTAGCCCCATAGGCGTCTCGGGCTTCTTATCGCTGCCCCGACACCCGATACAGCAGCGCTTGCATTGCTGTGGAAATTTTTTGCCTTTTATTTGCTGTCTCTGTCTTTGTCTTTGCTGTGGCAATTTTTGTCTTTGTATATTTGTTTGCCTTACTGGAAACCCGCTCCCCGTAGGCCCCTCACCTCATTGTTACTTAGCTAGGCAGCGGCTCTGCTCACCGAGTCTTCGTCCAATGCCTTTAAAGCGGCTACTTAGCCCCCGCGACCCCCTTGCCGTTCTGTTTGGCCCCATGGGCACAACGGCTTGAGTATTCTCATTCACAGCTCCTCATGAGCGATTCATTTGAGCGATATAGGAATTCGAAACCATTCGCAAGCAACTCAGAGTCCAAAAACGACGATTCTGCATATACTCTGCACTAAAAAGTACCGGTACCAATTCATTTGCTACATATAAAATGTCTTTTGACGCAGAACAAATTAAGACTGTAATAAAGGTACTACAGGACGAAGTCTTAGAAGGCAGAGAGATTGAATTGCGTAGAACAATTCAGGACCTTGCCAACCAAGTATCGGCTATACAGGTTCACCCTGCACTGGCAGAAACTCCACAAATTAAAGTTTATCACCCGGTAGATATAACCGGACAAGTCCGTTGCGATGAAACATTGGACGCCGTAAAATGTCTTCCAGACTTTATAAGCACACAGGAGACTTACGTCTCCTGGCGGCAGGTGGCGCAAGCCGCTTACCATATTTTCAGAAACTATGAGAATAGTTCGCGACACTATCAGGCTGTAGTTATCATCAGGAGCAAAGTTAAAGGCCCTGCTAATGCAGTTCTGTCATCCTCCGGAACTGTGCTAAATTTCGATGCGATTATAAATCGCCTCGATTTTACATACAGCGACAAACACCCGATACATGTTATCGAGCAGGAGTTAGGCACCCTCAGACAGGGAAATCTGACGCTCCTTCAGTATTATGACGAGGTTGAGAAAAAACTCACCTTGCTCACCAACAAGGCAACCATGTCCTATGAAGCTTCGGCAGCAACAGTGCTGTGCGCAAAGTTCCTAGATGATGCTTTGCGAGTTTTCGTCTCGGGACTCAGGCGCAACCTCACGGACAAACGCAACCTCGCGGCAAAGCCGAAGGACATGCCGTCAGCACTCGCCCTGGCACAGGAGGTGCAAGAAGCCAAGAAGATAGGGAATGTAAACAATATCCCAAAGTGCAGGAGCGCCAGCAGGCCCCTCCACATGCCAACTCGCAGGGAAGTGCCGGGAAGAACCCGCACTTTACTAGACAGCACAGAGCACAAGTGCACTCTGCTCCACGTAGCAACCGGATGGCTCGAGGGAACACACCGGAACCTATGGAAGTTGACCCGCCATTGTCAAGAGTGCAACCATCTTACGCCTCGGCCTACCCGAAATGGAAGCCGGCCACGTCTGGCCGCTCGGTCCCGCCTAAAATGCAAAGGGTCAACCATGTTGCCCAGGCCTCAGATAATTCGGACACGGCTTACGCTACCGCGGCCTCCAGTACAGCGGGTAAATTCGACGATGATGCCATACTAGAGTATGACTCTGATGCCATTTTTTATGGGAAAATCCCTGCTACCAGTCATCGGACGAAGAGTAGCAGGGATCGACATGAAAATGCTGGTTGACACGGGCGCGTCAAAAAATTTCATCCGACCATTTAAGGGGGTTAAAGGCGTCCGTCCGGTGGAGTCCCCATTTGCAATCCGTTCGATTCATGGTGTGACTACAATCCTGTTAAAACAGGACGGCGCGTCACTTTGCCTAGCTTCCGGCCAGCTCAAATGGGGCTCGGAAGAGAACAAATAGATTTTCACACTTGCCCCGATGTCAATTTTACCAAGGTAGATTGCTCGAACGCACTCCCCTAATTAAGGGCGTTTTTTAAAAATGCTCGGGAATAGGAAAAAAGCTTTTGCTGATCCTAATGAGGCTCTTCCCTACAATACGTCGGTGGTAGCAACCATCCGGACGATTGACGAGGAGCCCATTTATGCCAAGTTATACCCATATCCCATGGGAGCAGCTGACTTCGCCAACGGCGAAATTCAGGAACTGCTGAAAAATGGCATGATTCATAAGTTGAAGTCCCCCTACAATAACCCAATATGGGTCGTACACAAAAAGGGCACCGACGAGGCGGGAAACAAAAAAATGCGTTTGGTACTGGACTTTCGCAAGCTGAACGAAAAGACAGTTCCAGACAGATACTCCATGCCAAATATATCAATGTTATTGGGGAATCTCGGCAAGGCCAGGTACTTCACGACACTCGATCTAAAGTCTGGCTATCACCAAATCACGCTCGCCGAACGTGACCGTGAGAAAGCGTCATTCTCAGTGAACGGAGGGAAGTATGAGTTCCGAAGATTGCCATTGGGACTCAGGAATGCTGCAAGCGTCTTCCAGAGGACAATTGACGATATTCTGCGAGAGCGGATCGGCAAGTTCTGCTACGTTTAGGTCGATGACGTCATCATCTTTTCAGAAGATGAAAATGCCCATGTTAGGCATGTAGATTGGGTTTTGAAGAGCCTATACGATTCTAACATGAGAATATCGGCAGAAAAGTCACGTTTTTTTAACAATGGTGCGGCGACTGGCCCAGAGAAGGTCAAGGCCATAAAGGAATTTCCGGAGCCCAAAAACGTATTTGAGGTCAGGTCATTCCTGGGCTTGGCCAGCTATTATCGATGCTTTATCAAAGACTTCGCATCAATAGCGAGGCCCATTTCAGACATACTGAAGGGCGAGAACGGGAGTGTTAGCCGACACAGGCCCAGGAGTATCAAGGTAGAATTTTCCGAAGCGCAGCAACGTGCCTTCGAAAAACTACGCAATATTCTGGCGTCTGAGGACGTCATCCTCAGATACCCCGATTACAAAAAGGCGTTTGATCTAACGACAGATTCTTCGGCCTACGGCATTGGCGCAGTGCTGTCCCAAGAGGGACGTCCAATTACAATGATCTCTAGGACATTGAGCGACAGAGAGGTTAACTATGCTACCAACGAAAGGGAGCTGTTAGCCATAGTCTGGGCACTGGCCAAATTACGGCACTACCTACCTATATCCGGTTAAAGAAATGAACATCTTTACCGATCACCAACCCTTGACGTTTGCGGTATCGGAATCCAATCCGAACGCTAAGATTAAGAGATGGAAAGCACGCATCGTGGACGCATCCGGTGCACGAATTTTTTACAAGCCCGAAAAAAATAACCTCGTTGCAGATGCCCTCTCGAGACAGCAACTTAACGTTGTTGGAAACCAGGAACTTCGCTCACACACACGATTGAGTCTGCAGACAAGCCCGTGAACTGCTTCCAAAACCGAATAATTTTAGAAGAGGCGCGCTCTCCTTGGAAACGCACTTTTATACTATTTGGGTACAAGAGGCGCCAATCGATCAAGTTCCTTGCTAGAGGAACTTGCCAACACCATTATCCATAATGGTGTGAATGCCTTCCACTGTGATCTTCATACGTTGGCACAAATCCAGGACGAAGTGGTTCGGCAATTTCCGGCCACAAAATTCTGGTATTGCAAAAAAAGGGTCACCGAAAGAAAGAAAGAAATAAATCCTCACCGCAGAGCTCTGTTCACAGGTCGGCCCAAGAGAACGTGAAGCAGGTACTCTCCGAGTACTACTTCCCCAAGATGACTAAATTGGCGAGTGAGATAGCCGCCGATTGCAAAACCTGCGCCAAGGCAAAATATTATAGACATCCAAAAAAACAGGAGCTCGGTGATGGGCCATGTAGAAGAGATATTGCACATCGATATTTTCTCAACGAATAGGAAATACTTCCTTACCTGCGTGGACAAGTTTTCAAAATTCGCCATGGTTCAGCCGATCCCCTCTAGAACCATAGAGGATCTAAAAGCACCCCTGCAACAAATCATGAATGTTTTCCCCAAAGCCAGCCATCTACTGCGACAATGAACCTTAATTGAAATCGCACACAATAGTGGCCATGCTGGAAAACCATTTCGGCGTCAGCATCTCGAATGCACCGCCCCTCCATAGCGTCTCCAACGGACAGGTGTAACGCTTCCACAGCATGTTGGTCGAATTCGCTAGATGCCTAAAAATCGATAAAGGCATAAGTGATATGGTGGAAATGATCTTGCTGGCCACAGCCAGATATAACTAGTCTATAACTATAACTACTATAACTCTGTCATTAACAAGAAACCGGCCGAGTTCAAGCGGGCAGATCCGGTCGATCCACAAAGTGATATCCAGGAAAAAATCAAAAACGCCCAAAATTTGACAAGAAACCGAGAAAACGCTTGTCGGCGGAACAGAGTGTTCCAGGTCGGTGATAAAGTCCTAGTAAAGTCAAACATGCGACTAGGAAACAAACTTACTCCCTTATGCGAGGAGAGAACCATCGAGGCAGACTTTGGAACTACAGTCCTAATTAAAGGGAGGGTTGTCCACAAAGACAACCTCAGGTAACCCGAGTAGAGCCACTTGGCATAAGTTTTCATTATTTCCTATTACCTATAGCCAATTGGCATAGCTTTCATTATTCGTAGCCACTCGGCATAATTTTTTACATCTTTTCACTTTTATTGGTGGTGGGCAAATAAATTCGGTCGTTTCCATCGCTTCTACTTTGTCTTCTGGCCGTGACATCGGCACATATCACAGACTACTCTCAAGCAGACTATATTCCCATCATTGATGGTAAAGTCTTAGTCTGGGAGGAATTTCCTTACGTTAGACACTCGGCTAACCTCTTTGAGTATAGATGAGTGATTGACAGTATGGTCGAGATGTTCCCCCAGTCCCACATGAAGAAGCTCCTGAGCATTGATATCGCTCATCTCCGTGACATGCTTGACACGTTGAGCATCCATCACAGAGTGGCTAGGAGCCTAGACTTCTTGGGAACTGCGTTGAAGGTTGTCGCAGGGACACCTGGCGCTGAAGATTTCGAGAAGATTAAGTTCACTGAAGCACGGCTGATTAATGCACATTAGACGTCTGCACGAGTGCACTCAAAATTTTCTGTTAATGAGTACGAACACGCAATTCGGCGCGCCGAAACCTTTTTAACAGAGATAATTGAGCATTGGCTAGCATTGCTTTTGTTGTATGTGGAATGAGTGAAATTCGAACCAAAGCGGAATGGATAGAATGAGTGGACGCAGTGTAAATGTGTAGAGTTCTCGGAGAAAATTTTGTCATTCTCTTCATTCATAGCTTGCAGAGCAGACGCAGCAGAGCAGAAAATTTTATAATAATAAAAATGCAGAGCTCGGACGAAAGCGTAAGTACTTTAGTAATTGTAAATTGTAAAAAAATATAATATATGTGTAAATAGAATAACAAATTAATAATTAATTATGATTTCAATTGCCTTGAATGGTGGCACATAAACAAAAATATTTTTCCCCAATTATATAAAGCTAGCTGCACCATTTTTTGTATTCCTGCAAGCAGCTCAGCATCTGAAAGAACATTTTCATACGCAAGAAATTTAATTTCGGAAAAAAGGTGCATTATTGCTAACAATTCTAATTCAGTAAACCAAATAATGTTTCTCCATTCTGTTATTGAAAATTAAAATAAATAAAATATATACTTATACATAAAAATTATTTCATGTCTTTCTATTTTGCTATGCCTTGTATGCAAAAGCAAAACGAAAACGAAAAAACAAACACGCAATAAATTTGACGTCGCCAATGCGGCGCACAGTTAACCGCTTCGGTTATTCCGATTACTCCGTCGCGAGCACTCATTCGTGCATTGCCTCTCCGTTCGGTTATACTAAATTTTTTACTCATGCCTTTCCAACATTTGCCAATTCCGTTTTACTCAATGTCTCACTCATTCAGTCACAATTTTGAGTGAGAGACCATATGCTGCTTTGACTGTAGTCATGCAGACGTCTAATGCACATAATAGCCAAATTGAAATCAATACTAAAACACATCTTTGAATTATCGAACTTACCGACACTGTCAATCAACTTTTAAAAGCTTCCAAAAATGCACAAATCGATATAGGTCATCTTTACGAAATGCCTTTAACACGCAATAGAATTATTGTCATGGAATTGCAGAACCTTATGCTAACAATCACACTCGCAAAATCAACGTATTTAGTCCAATCTTCCTGGACCATGCAGATATGGAAAATGTTTGGGGCGAGGAGCCCACCAACACCCCCATAAGGAAAATTTTGTCCGTTGCGTCCGTGAAAGTGTTACAATCCCTTAACATTTTGCATTTCATAATAAAATTCCCCAAGATCATTATGGCCTGTAATAAGATCACTTTCCTTCCAGTGGTACGGTACACCATGATACGATGTTGAGGTTAGAGGATAATGTTGTGGCGGAGGCAACAGAGAAATCCGCACTGTGAAGAACTGCTCCATATCACCCGGGGAGGCGTTTTGCCAGTTATTTTCGGAGAGCTCGTGTGCCCAAGAACTCCACGCCGGAGTTGTTGCACATTGCGACACACAGCAGAGCAACCTGCATCCAATCACATCAATGATAGACCACATTAGAGGCACGCACTTAATAACATTCATTAAGAGTGCTATGGTGAACGAGACCGTCTTTATAAATCACGACATGGTCCAGAAAAGGGCACCGGGAGAAGCTAACTCTCCTCCCCTAAATATCTCGATGAAACAGGAGATCCTGAGCCTCCCACCGCCTTCACCGCCTGAGTGAAATGAATTTGGAGCAGATCAGGAAATTTGAGAAAGACGTCGACGGATACCGACTGAGCCAGATAGCGCTATTTGCGGGAGCAATTTTCTGCGCTCTTATCTGTGTCGGCCTAACTTACCAGCGAGCCACAAGGGCCAAAAGATCCGCGGCCCAGCAGAAAGAAGTCCTCACCCAAATAGGGTCGGACGAGGGCGGCCTTAATCTTGAGGGGGGAGTAGTTAACTGAGTTAACCGGACTGATCGTCCGCACTCCAGCACCGATCAAATTGCTGACCAAGCATTTGGCCGGAAGCGCAAACTTAGACGGCAAAAGCTCTGCGCATTGGCAGAGGCCGCTATGAAGCTTTTCCATGTTAACTTTTAAGTTAGTTCGTTTTGCATAGTAATAAAAAGCACTAGCTCGTAAGCCTACTCCAGCTCTCGTCGTGATTATTGAACTTAACTTAACTATCTGAGTCTCTAGGCCAGAAGTTAAAAGAAATAAAATCATAAATCTTCAAGCGAAGATATTTTAAAGTATTTATATATATTTTAAGTTTAAAAGACCTCTTCTTCTTTTTAATGATTTAAGAACCATTGATTTCTTTCTTAGCTTTTCCACTGAAAAGTGTACTTGGGGTATATTGGATGCTGGTCCGAAGGGAAAACTCCTTAAAAATTGATTTTGTGTTTATATGTTTTGTAAGCAAACAGTGAATTTGTAAAGTATTCATTTTAAAAAAGGGTTTGAATATTTATATGCTTGTAAATATCAATCATGGAATCGTATTCACAATATACCAGACAAGTAACGGCTTCACTGATAGTGCCTTGCGACATCAAATGTGAACATAAGGTGGTATTTGACTGATCAGCAGTTAAATCAAAGGTTAATATAAAACTGTTCGTATTAAACATTTCCTTGGTAATTTGAAGACCCCGATCATAATGTTTTATTCCACTTGATCTAAATAGCATATTATTGCCCCTTGAGCTTTGAACGTTTTCAGAGTTCGAATAGTCAAATTCTGAAGGAACTTGAACTGCATTTACCGTTAGAATAAAGCGTTGTATTTTAAAATGTTCAAAATTAAATGGATCTAGTCCTCTGTTGCCTGAATATGAACGCTTTTTACTCATACAAAAAGCTAGAAATTTTTGTAATTGTTTAATAACCGTATTGTCTATTGATAGCGTATTGTTTCTTGGGTAAATTGTAAAGTAAAATTACTTCTAAAGAGAATTTTTTGTTTGTAAATGATGATGAGCCAATAAAATGCTTTGGTTCATGAAAAGTTGTGCTTTAATATCTATAAATTTGATTCGGTATCGTTTTCCATTAAATAATAATCCATTTTTTAATATTAAAATTAATTCTTAAGTCAACAATTTGGACAAGCAATTTCGTTTGATTAAATATATCACCGTGAATTTTTCCAAATAGTTCTACCTTATTACTATTTCGAAATATATTTTTCAGAAATTCATTAGAGCTAGGATAAACGTATTTTCCTGATGTTAGTCTTCCAAAATTTGGAAAATAACCTTGTAAGGCAAAGTTGCTTTCCGAGGCGTCACTCCCATAGTTTAAAACTGTTTGCAGATATACAATATAAAGATAATTATTATCACTCTGCGATACTAAAATGTTATTTAAATTAGACGTCTGCACGAGTGCACTCAAAATTTTCTCTTAATGAGTACGCACAAGTTTAAGTCGCAATTCGGCGCGCCGAAACCTTTTTAACAGAGATAATTGAGCATTGGCTAGCATTGTTTTTGTTGTATGTGGAATGAGTAAAATTCAAACCAAAGCGGAATGGATAGAATGAGTGGACGCAGTGTAAATGTGTAGAGTTCTCGGAGAAAATTTTGGCATTCTCTTCATTCATAGCTTGCAGAGCAGACGCAGCAGAGCAGAAAATTTTATAATAATAAAAATGCAGAGCTCGGACGAAAGCGTAAGTACTTTAGTAATTGTAAATTGTAAAAAAAAATAATATATGTGTAAATAGAATAACAAATTAATAATTAATTATGATTTCAATTGCCTTGAATGGTGGCACATAAACAAAAAAATTTTTCCCCAATTATATAAAGCTAGCTGCACCATTTTTTGTATTCCTGCAAGCAGCTCAGCATCTGAAAGAACATTTTCATACGCAAGAAATTTAATTTCGGAAAAAAGGTGCATTATTGCTAACAATTCTAATTTAGTAAATCAAATAATGTTTCTCCATTCTGTTATTGAAAATTAAAATAAATAAAATATAAATTAAGTAGATCCTATCTTCCCGATTCCTCTCCGTTGGTGGTCCAATGGTTGATAGGTTACAAAGATGACCCCTGGTCCTGGTGTTACCCAGGCGGAATGTCTTCTTAGGTTGTTTATGTTGGAGGGCGTGACTTGGCCCCCTTTGCTGCCACTGGCCTTCGGGCTCAGTGCGAATGAAATAAATCAATAAATGTTGTTTAACGGCTGATGCCGGAGTAGCTGACTTTATTTGGAAAGGCTAAGCTTAAAACTGAATACAAGAAATATGAAAAACATAAAAGTACCCTAACTTCAATGCCTCACGCTACAAATCCATAGTCGGCAAGCCGACTCAGCATTTTAATGCAGCGCAATTCGGTGCCCGGAGACCGGGTATCCGATTGCCGCTGCTGACAGTTCTTAGCGCAGAGCGCTGAACTCAGTCGGAGCGCGTCAGCATATTTATAAGAATCTACTTAGTTGCTAGGGTATCTGCTGCTGACGTAAATATACTATCAACAGTATTAGTTGTTAACTACTCCCCCCCTCAGATTATGACCGTCCTCGGTTATATTAAGATTGTCGATGGTATGTTGTATCTCGACGAGGGCTCGCTTTCTCCTTAATGCCAAAAAAAGGATGACTGAACCAATCAGGACAACGTTCAGGATTACTCCAACCACGAACCAAAGCCTTGGGGAGCCCGCGGCGTCAACCTCGTCCTTGAACCCTTGGATAAAGCGCAGGTTGTCATTGTTCATGCGGTGTAGCAAGGGCATGCTTAGAACCGGGTCATGGCCGACGATGTTGAGTAGTGGCGATCTTACTACGCCAGGCTGCTTGTCTATTGTTTTTCGGAAATTTACGAACTCCGTCCCGTTGATGGTAGCTGGTCGTTCGAAGGTCACCAGGTGCGTTCCTTTGACGATCACCTCTGGTCCGCCGTCCGTGCTGATGCGCGCTGTCGCCTCGTTAATGATCACGATGCCGTCGTCTATAGGCGTAACTGCCCTCAGGTGACTGGGTTGAGTACGGCACTGGGCTGTGTTCCCCGCATGGAGTGAGCGGGCACAGGTTTCGCGTCGAGATCGCTCGCAGAAAGTGCTATGCGTAGTTTCCATGCACTCGGTGACCGCAAAGGTGTCTTCTTCACATTCTGCCAGGGTGTCTTCGTCGAGCCGCAGAATTACTTGATAATGTGATACCGGGTATACGAGGATTTTCTTACATCTGACCTTGACTCTAGGGTAAGCTATTAGTATATGGATAATGTTATCGGACTGGAGGACCCTAATTTTTGCTGCTTCTAATAAACTAACTATAGGTGTGTCTTGTTTAATAAGTGATTTCAAATCGGCATGATCAAGGATAGTGGGATTTACTATGTTAGCTTTTGCCAAAGTTATAGTGAGAATTAAGTTTTGTATTTCTGTTGTCAACATTCTATTTCTAGCTAGCAGTGCCTCGTACAGATGTGGAGTGTCAACCAAGTTGTTATTTCGGGCTTTAATAATTTTATTAATGGTGTCGGTAAGCTTGTTTATTTGTTTTTGAGTTTCTGAATTTATGTTAATCTGCCTGGAGTTTGAGTCCACTAGCTGGGCTTCGGTCATTCTGATTTTTAGGAAATCTGAGGCGTCAGGAGTTCCCGCAACTACCTTAAGGGCTGTACCCAAGAAGTCTAAGCTCCTTGCAATACGGTGGTGTATTTTTAAAACGGACAATAAGTTCCTAAGATGATCAGTATCGACATCTAGTAGTTTGCGCATATGCGACTGTGGAAAAGACTCGGACAATCTCTCTGTCTCATCTACCATGCTAATAAATTCGGAAAGGTTACTCGAGTGCCTCAAGCAGTCACGTTGTTCAAACACCAGTACATCTCCATCAATAACGGGAATGTATTTGGCGTGAGAAAAGTCGGTAATCCGTGCATTTGCCACTGCCAGGGTGATGAGTGTCATGAAGGCGAACCTGCAAACCAAACGTAGAATGAGACCACGGCGTATTTACTTAAATCTGGCTTACTATATAAGAATATGGTAAAAAATAGTAAAAGTGGGAATCTATTTGAGGTTGTCCTTATGGACCACCCTCCCCTTAACGAGAACAGACGTTCCCAGGTCTGCCTGCACTTTATGTTCTGTGCACAATGGAGTTAGTTTGTTTCCTAACCTTTTATTGTTTTTGACAAAGACCTCGTCTCCTACCTCAAAAACACGGTTTTGCCTAGCTGGGTTGCATCTTTCGATGTTGTTTTGCTGGGCCTTGATTAGCCTGTCTTTAATGCCTAGGAAACGCTCATCGGAACCCGTGTGAAGGACCTCGACCGGTTTCTCCTGAGTGACAGAATGTAGGGTCTTATTATATTCTATCGTTGCCCTCAAGATTAGTTCTGTCGTATCGCTGATTTTCCTGTCTAACTTAAGACACCTGGCTATTTCAGTCAAGGTGCTGTGGAATCGTTCCACTTGGCCGTTTGACACGCTATGCAGCGGGGCTGCATTCACAATATCAATGTGGTAGCCGTTTTTTAGCAACGAGGTGATAGTTTCCGAATTAAAGGCGGCTTCATTGTCGCAATATATTGTTCCGATTTTGGGGAACAGATTTACGAGTTGAAGCAAGGGCCCTGTGACGTCCACTATTGTTCTGGACAGTACCGGCTGCACTACCGCAAACTTCGAGAACTTGTCTACACATGTTAAGAATTGCTTCTTATCAGTTGAGAAAATGTCAATGTGTAACATCTCACCTGTGTAGCTAGGTATGGGTGTTTCCCCGAGCTCTTGTTTTTTTGGGTGCCTGTCGTATTTGGCTTTGGTGCATATTTTGCAATTTGCAACCACTTCTTTTGCCAAGTTGCCCATTTTTGGGAAATAATAATCGCGGAGGACCTGCTTGGTATTTTCTTGCGCCGCCCTGTGTGCACGATTGTGCTCCGTCGTGACTATTTCTAACTGTTCGTTCCTATTGGTGACGTCTATCACCATGTTCTTGCAGAATCGAAACTGCGTAGCCGGAAAATGGGCAATCAACTCGTGTTGAAAACTTGCCAGGGTGGGCAAATCGCAGTGAATAGCATTTACTACCCCGGGGTTCACGACCTCCTTTAGCATTTCCAAAATGGTGCTTTTGTTAGTGAAATTTATTAAGTGGCGAGTTTTACTTCGAAACAACACCAGGCTTCGCTTCAATCGGAAACGTGCTTCCTCCAAAACAATCTGGTTTCTGAAGCAGTTTACCGGTTGGTCTGTCGCTTCGACCGTGTAGGTCAGTGACAACTCGCTGTGACAAGTCGCAGCGTCCGACTGGGGCTCACTCTGTAGGGCATTAATGTTCTGCCTGGAAAGAGCGTCAGCCACCTGGTTATCTTTACCCGGTTTGTAGTGGAGTTTTGCGTTATGGTCGTCAACATACGCTTTCCATCTTTTAATCTTGGGATTGGGATTCCTATCAGACACCGCGAATGTCAGCGGTTGATGGTCTGTGTAGATATTTATGTCGCGAGTGCCGTATAGGTAGTGTTGCAACTTACCTAAAGCCCACACTATGGCCAACAATTCTCTTTCATTTGTGGCGTAGTGCGACTCGCTTTCCTTTAGAGTCCTGGAGATCATGGTGATGGGTCTTTTATCTTGTGATAAAACCGCCCCGATACCGTTTGCGGAAGCATCCGTCGTTAGATCGAATGGCTTCCTGAAATCAGGGTATCTGAGAATTACATCCTCAGAAGCCAAGACATTTCTCAGCCTCTCGAATGCATCTCTCTGCAACTCACCAAACTCAACAGGAGTCTTTTTGGACATGTGCTTGCTGATAGAGCCATTTTCTCCTTTCAGCAAGCTTGTTAAAGGCCTAGCAATCGCCGCAAAGTCTTTGACAAAGCAACGGTAATAGCTGGCCAGACCCAAAAACGACCTTAGCTCATACAAATTTGTAGGCTCTGGGTACTGTTTTATGGCTTTTACCTTTTCAGGGTCTGTCTTAGCACCTCCATTGGTGACAATAAATCCGAGATATTCGACACTCTGCTTAAAAAAGTGCGTTTTCTCGTTTGATACTTTCATGTTAGCATTGCATAGGCTTTTTAAGACCCAATCTATATGCTTAACATGGTCATTCTCGTTTTCAGAGAAGATAATGACGTCATCTACATAGACATAGCATGATTTGTCAATCTGCTCCCGTAGGACGTCGTCGATCGCTCTTTGGAAGATGCTTCCCGCATTCTTCAACCCGAACGGTAACCGACAAAATTCGTACTTCCCGCCGTTGACCGAGAAGGAAGTCTTCTCACGGTCATGTTCGGCCAAGTATATTTGGTGATAGCCAGACTTCAAATCTAATGTTGTGAAGTATTTGGCCTTTCCCAAGTTTGCCAAAATCATTGGTATATTTGGCATCGGGTACTTATCAGCGATGGTCTTTTCATTCAGTTTCCTAAAATCGATGACCAAACGCTTATTTTTATTCCCCTGCTCGTCATGGCCTTTTTTGTCCACAACCCATGTCGGGTTGTTGTACGGAGACCTCGAGGCTCTGATGATGCCTTTCTGTAGTAAGTCCGCGATTTCTCGCTTGACAAACTCAGAAACACCCATGGGGTGCGGGTATAGTTTTGAATATACCGGCTTGTCATCGCTTGTGCGAATTGTGGCAACAACAGAAGTATTAAATGGCAGTGCCTCGTTAGAGGCTGAAAATGCCTTAGATCTGTTTGCGATCATATTGGTAAAATCGGATTTCACAGATTCTGGCACCACAACGTCCTTCACGTTAGTGAAGTTTACGTCGTCACACTTATGATGCTGCAGTTTTTCAACAACAGAACCATAGTTGATCGTGCCACCCTCTATGTCGAGCTTTGCTCCGACTTGGGCTAAGAAATCAAACCCAATAATGCCATCAAAAGGCGTTAGGGTGTCTAAAAGGAAAAAACTTGCTGTCTTGCCGAAAATGTTCATTAAACATTTCTGGCTAACTGTGCTAGAACCGTGGACGGAACTAACAGTGAAAGGGGATTCGACCGGCATTACATTTTTTAGCTCCTTTACGGGCCTGATGTAATTTTTGGCCGCCCCTGTGTCGATAAGGATTTTTAGAGACCTCCCTTGTAGCTGTCGTTCAATGAACGGCAGTCGGGAGCGCTCCCTAAAAAATTGATCTGATCATTAGTCGGGTCGTCAGATTCCTCATCTATTTCGGTCACAGCCGCTGCGGCTGCGCCTTCATACTCACTATCATTCCTATCGCCAGCCTGTTGCACAGTGTTTTGCAACCTCTGGCGCCTTTGACCGGTCATGCGTGCGGAGCCAAATCTTTTTTGGCCCCGAGCACTTTCGGCCCTAGCATCTGCAGGCTGACCGCTTCCAAAGGAAGTCGGCTGCCTATGTTGAGTCATGGTGGAGCCTAATTCCATAGGCTCAGGTGACTGACTACGGTAGCCACCCGTGTTCTGGGCAGAGCTATTCTGTTGGGGCCTATTTTGTTTTTTGAAATAGTGAGGGTTCTTCCCTTGGCTATCTTCGGCCCTGTTATGCTTTCCCTGCGGCTCCCTTGAGCGATTCTGGCTCCTTCCTTGTCTTCCAGAGCCTTTGCATATGTGGTAGCAAAGTTAGTGCGCTCTATGGTAGCCTCGGATTCCCTAGCTAAAGCCAAAGCTGAGGGCAAATCCTTGGGCTGCGCCGGCAAGACTATAGCCCTCAAGGGCTTCCTAAGGCCCGCAATAAAAGCATGGAGAGCATCCTCTCTAACTTCATTATTAAACAGTATGGCACTATCCGGATCGTGAGTCATAACGATCTTATTCGTTATTAACGTCAATCGCTTTTCCACGTCGTCGTAGTACTGCATTAGGCTAAGATCTCCTTGCCTAACTGTTTCAAGTCCCTGCCTAAGGACACGCAATGACGTCTTGTCCGCGTAAGTGCAGTCTAAACGAGCAATAATGGCGTCGAAATTTAAGACTGTGTTATGAGCAACCAGTAGCCCTCTTGCCGATCCCCTGATTTTATTTCTGATGATCGACACTGCTTGGTAGTGTACCTCGCTGTTATAATATGGTTTGAAGATCTCATATGCATCTACGGCCGACTGCCGCCACGACACATAGTCATCTTGTTCTCCAGTGAAATCTGGCAGGGTCTTAACGATGTCAAGCTTAAGGTCACACCGAATCTCTGGACTTGGGACTAATTTCTGGTAAACTTCCACTTGTGGTGCTTCTACGCGTAAGTTTTGCATCTGTTGTTTCAGCTGGTCTAAATCTGCCTGAAACGCCTGTTTCAATCTATCTTCTTGCTGGGCTAAAGCCTGGCTGACAGCTCCAGCTATGATTGCCTGCAACTGGGCAGCGTCCATGTCTGTATCGTTATTCGTAGTATCAGGACGAAAGCCTTGTGATTCTGAGTCCCACCCGTCGTCACTATCGTATTCGACTTTGATATCTCTATATTCTGCCCAACTCATTGACCATTGGTATTCACTGCACAAATTTGTTCTTCCCGAGCACAATCGATCGGTATTCGAGGCAGCAGAATTACGCTGTGCGAGACACGGAATAAATGTTGACAAAAGAATTTCCTCAAAATAAAATGTTTGCGCAAATGAATAATTTCAATTATTTAATATTTATTACTTCCTCCCTTTGGCAGTCTACAGTAACTCTGGGTATGCTGTAGAATTTACACTTGGGTACAGTATGTAAAGTAAAGTAAAGTAAAGCAAGCAGTGGGAAATAGACTTTTAATCAAAGTATGCAATGGGAAATTATACTTTTGGTAAAAGTATGCAACGTGTGTTGTTAGCTCTTTTATTTATTCAATAACTCCAAGTTGAAATTACTTGGGTCAGATTTTGTCTGCAAAATAACTCTCCAGGGAATGCCGTTGAGTTCACTTATCAAACTTACATTTTATGTGTCCTAACTAGCGTGTTAAGATCTCTGTTATGTTGATAAGTTGGTGGTTGAGCGCCAATTAAGTAGATCCTATCTTCCCGATTCCTCTCCGTTGGTGGTCCAATGGTTGATAGGTTACAAAGATGACCCCTGGTCCTGGTGTTACCCAGGCGGAATGTCTTCTTAGGTTGTTTATGTTGGAGGGCGTGACTTGGCCCCCTTTGCTGCCACTGGCCTTCGGGCTCAGTGCGAATGAAATAAATCAATAAATGTTGTTTAACGGCTGATGCCGGAGTAGCTGACTTTATTTGGAAAGGCTAAGCTTAAAACTGAATACAAGAAATATGAAAAACATAAAAGTACCCTAACTTCAATGCCTCACGCTACAAATCCATAGTCGGCAAGCCGACTCAGCATTTTAATGCAGCGCAATTCGGTGCCCGGAGACCGGGTATCCGATTGCCGCTGCTGACAGTTCTTAGCGCAGAGCGCTGAACTCAGTCGGAGCGCGTCAGCATATTTATAAGAATCTACTTAGTTGCTAGGGTATCTGCTGCTGACGTAAATATACTATCAACAGTATTAGTTGTTAACTTATATACTTATACATAAAAATTATTTCATGTCTTTCTATTTCTCTATGCCTTGCATGCAAAAGCAAAACGAAAACGAAAAAACAAACACGCAATAAATTTGACGTCGCCAATGCGGCGCACAGTTAACCGCTTCGGTTATTCCGATTACTCCGTCGCGACCACTCATTCGTGCATTGCCTCTCCGTTCGGTTATACTAAATTTTTTACTCATGCCTTTCCCACATTTGCCAATTCCCTTTTAACTCAATGTCTCACTCATTCAGTCACAATTTTGAGTGAGAGACCATATGCTGCTTTGACTGTAGTCATGCAGACGTCTAATTTAAATATACTGATGAACTTCTAAATATTGAATGTAGGATATTGTTTACTACACCGACAACATTTCCTTCAAGTACGCTGTTATCATTTTTTCTCAATTGCACCACAAGTAGACAAACAATCAATTTCCTTTGCGGAGGCACCGTCCAAGGATGAACTTTGCGTGGGGTGTGGTGCAAACAAATGGTTCTTCATTTTGCGTTAGAAAAAATATCAGTAATATTTAATTTCCACATTGATTTTTTTCTTTTATGGATGCGTCTGAGTATGTTTACGCTGTCGTTCAGATGTTAAATGATTACGTTTTTTTGTATCACCTCTCTTTTTATGTCTTTTTCCGCTGCCATTTTGAAAGCGGGTCATTTTATTTATTGCCTTATTTGATAGATTTTGTAAAGCTCTTTTCTTAAATAATATTTCTTAAAGGCTTTCTACCAAATTCATTAATTACAGCTTTTCCAGTCTCTGCAGCTTGATGTTTTTTATTTTTAGCATTTAAACCCGAAAAGAAAAGTGGTTTTATGTAATTAAAAAGTCCATTTAAAAAAGATTTCGTTTCCTCGACCTTGTTGAATAATTCGCGGGGTTATTGAACAAACCAGCTCCACACTGATTTACATATTAACCCTGATAATTTCACCATTTTATTAGTGTTCTAAGACAAAAACTTTGGGGTTTGTATTATTTATAGGTTAGAGCTTCTCCATCTTCTAAAGTGGAGAGTAACAAAAATCGGCACTGCGGAAGTTTCGAAATATACTTTTAGAGATAATTAGATAATTAATATTGAGATTTCATTTGGAAACCATATATCCAAAGGATAATATTCAATATTTTTAAACTGAAAATTTTTTTCTTTTCCGTTATAATGCATTACAAGAAAGCCATCGAGGGCTTTTACTGCCCTCTGACCCTTGCACATCGCTTTCGCTAAAGCGAAATGCGTTACTGGGCTGGCTCAACGTCGTCGATGTTATTGTTGGTCCAACCGGTCTTGGATGGCATTTCGGCGGGTCGTCGCACCCCTCTGACTTGCTCGTGTTAACTCCTCCTTGTCTTAAGATGAAGTCGTCCCCGGATTCAATGGTCTTAGATGGTTATTGACGTTTGGCTTTCAGACGGTAGATAGGAAAGATGATGACCAGGGTTATTGAGGCTGTGGAGGAGACAGAGCAAAAGATCCAGGTGTTGCCTGATTGCAGTCGGGATTGGAGGTGGTTGATGTGCTGCAGATTTTTAACGCTCATTCCGTGAATTGATGACAGACTAAGGCGCTCTAGATGCCTCAGAATTTTTACTTGAGTCATGGCTGAAACTGCGGCTTTCTTCTTTGATGTTCCGATATTGTTGCCGTAAAGGGTGCCGTTTATTTTAATTTTTTCGGTATATGATACCAGGTAAGTTCCTGATATCATCCGGCTTATTCCCTTTTCGTCGGTGATATTTATCGTTACATCGTTGGTGATGAGCATTCCCTCGTCGATCATGGTGACTGGGTCCAAGTGTCCAGTCTGGGTGTTGCAATGGGCGACCATGCCAGAGATGAGTTGTTGTGCGCAGGGCGCTTTCGATCTCCTGCAGAAGGTGGTGCCCGCTGATACATTACAGTCCTTGACCGCGAAGGTTTCCGTCCCGCAATCCGCGACCGTGCTACCGTCCTCGAAATCTAAGATTCTATTTTCATGCTGTACCGGAAATATTCTTATTTTTCTACAAGTTAACAAAGGCTTCGAAAATTGTATTAAAAAGTACAATAGGTCTCGATTTTGAAAAGTTTTTATGCTAGCTACCTCTAAAATATCTGACACGCTAACGTTTGTGGGATGTTTACTTTCAATCTCCTTTACGTCAACGTCATTCAAGATTATGGGACTTATTACGTTTAATTTGGAAAGGGTGATTGCAAGTATTAAATTTACAAGTTCTTGAATTACAACACGGTTTTTTGCCAAAATTGTCTGTGTCTAAGTTGTCCGATTTTAAAATAGAGTTCATGGATGAGGTCAGTGTGTTTAATTGCAATTGTATTTTGTCGTTTATTTCTATCTGTCCGTTTACCGAGTCCGTTAGCTGTCCCTGTCTAAACCTCACCTGGTCCCAGTCGTCAGAGTCAGGTGTCCCCGCTATTGCTTTCAAAGCAGTCCCTATGAAATTAAGAATACGGGCATGTCGGTGACGTGCCTTTAGTGTGTACAGAAGAGTCTCTATTCGTTCCAAGTCCGTTTCAAGTACCCGTCTCATGTGCTCCTTCACGAAGAAGTCCATCGCGTGTTTCGTCTCGTCTGCGTAAGTCTCGTACAATGTAACGTTCGTTGTATGTCCCATGTAACCGTACTCGTCTCATAAAGTAATGTCTCCGTCCATTATTGGTATGTGGTTAGCGTGTGAGTATTCGTTTAGTTTTATGGTCCAAGAGGGAGTTGTCAGTAGGACTAACGGGAGTAGCAAGTTTCCTAACCTAAGTGCGAAAAATATAAAATATAGAGAGTAACAAACGTCACTAAAGTATAAAAAAGTGATAATATAAAAAAATATAAAATTGAATTGGGCACCCTCTTACCGAAGGATGTCCTTATGGACCACCCTCCCTTTAATAAGCACTGTCGTGCCCAGATCAGCCTCAATGACCTCTTCTGAGCAGAGTGGCGTAAATTTGGTACCCAGGCGTCTGTTGGTTTTTAACCAAACTTTTTCGCCTACTTGGTACTGCTTATTGTCTTTGTGTGCATTTGAGTACCTCTTTGATCTTTTCCTTATTGTGCCCGCAAAATCTGGTGGAGTAGCGTGGCTTTTAATTTGTAACCGAGTGGACAGTTCTGTTATATTCTATTGTTGCAAATAGAATGAGGTCGGTCGTCTCGGTTATGTTTTGATCTATCTTGATGCACCGTGCGATTTCCGCTAGGGTGCTATGAAATCTCTCAACTTGGCCATTAGACGTGCTGTGCAAGGGGGGCGCATTTGAGACCTGTATACCATACCTATTTTCTAGGATGGTTCGTATAATATTATATAATTTAAGTCTTTATATGGTAATGTTTCCGCTCTCTTAATTGGCGTTGTTTTCTTATCTTATTTATCGTCTGAAAATGAAGAATAAACGATTTAACGTTTATCGTTAATTTTATTTGGAATTTCAAATGATTTATAATCTTCAACACTTTTTTTTAACATTCAATAACTTAGCAGTTTCTTTTGATTTAAAATCTTCTTCATCAGTGTTTTGAGGTAAGTCCGAGAACTGTTTGCTTGGAAGTGGTGAAAACTTTTGTTTTACTTTTGAAGTGCTAGGATTTATATCAATCAAATCTATGATTTTTAGGTATGATTTTTGTTCATTGGAAGTATTCCATGATTTACCACGTTTTTTATTTTAATAGAAACTCAATATCACTTATTTTGATATTATTTAAAATTGGTAAAAATTTTGTAATTATTAATTCATTCCCTCGATCACTGTTAAGTAATTCTTGAAAGGTATTGTGATGCATTAAAATAACTTTATTTAAAAGATGCTTCTTAAATTTTTCGAAAAAATTCCTGTAAGCAATGAACTAATTAGAATTGGTAAAAATCCTAAGGAATTTTCTCTTAGAATTTAATGTGCGCCTTTAACATGAAACGTATCGCAACGCATTTTTATACCTTTTTAAGGCATTTAAATGTGCTTTAGGGACTTTATGATTTCCTTGTAATGTATTTTTAACTATTGTTTTTACCAGCTCCATTATCACTATTGCTTATAATTGCCTTTCGTAGTTTGTTGTTGGCCCTTTTAAGAACATACACTATATGTTTGTTCGTTTTCAAGCGATTTAGTCTCTTTTTGTAAACCATTTTCGTCAGAATAGCACACTGTATGTCCCGAATTAAAAATGTCTGATCTAAATCTCAAGTGATCGTTTATTCCTAAGTAAGATAAATAAGTAAATACCCGTGTAACCACACTCGGTTACATCTTTATATATTCTTTTTTCCGGATAAATTTGGCATTGAAATTGAAGTTTAGTACGAGGATTTTTAAATTTATATTTAGTGTTAAGTGAAATATCTCTGGTATGCGATGATTTGTGAAATATATTTTGAGTAACCACAATAACAGATAAATTTCGGTGGTGGGAACCTATAGTTATAAGTTCTCATAAATTTTTGTTAAGGGCTCCCATCATCAAGGCGTCCAATATCAAGTTTCATTTTCGATGGTTTTAGAAACTCCTTTAAAGAATTCAATATTATTAAAATTAGACTTAGCACTCTCCTCTTCATAATAATATTATTAAAATATTATGAAATATTAAAAAATGATCAGATTTTCTAGAAATGTTGTTTTTCCCGATACTGGTGGTCCACAAATTAACATTGTGAAAGGATGTATAAAGTGCCTAAACATTCACTGATTTATTTTATACAAGATAAATTCTAAAATGTATATTACTTTCTTATATATTTGTTATGAAATATACTATGTTATTTTTATGATTTTCCTGGTCTTGGCTCAGTTCTTCTCAAAATGCATCTCAGATCCGCAATAATTACAATATATAATTCGACAATATACTTTTTTTTTCGGGTTTATAAGCAAAACACCTTTTAGAGGAATCCATAGTAATTATTATTTATTATTATTAATTATTATTTATTATTACTTGTTATTATTTATTATTATTTATTAATATTTATTATTATTTTTTATTATTTATTATTATTATTATATTATTATTTAACTTTAAACATATGTGTCATTATTACTGTATATTTCATAATTCGAGTTTTCTACGTATACAAATAACTTAAACAAATCATTTAATGGACAGCGAAGCGGAAGTTTCTTCCTATGTATTCTACAATTGGTAAACAAATTTGGTAGTTGAGTTAAACTTTGTCCAATGTCTATATCAGTTATATTGATAAATACTTGCTTAACAAGTTTTTCTTAATTTCACCACGAACGATAACTCTATGGTATTTTTTGAGCGGCGAAAGTACATGTTTTTTCAAGACATGTATACGGAATATCTCCAGCGACCAGTCCAATCTGTTTATTTTCTGATGATTGAGATATTGTTGTTTAAGAGTTTCATTATCCAATTCCTTAATGTTAAATGGCGGCTTAAAATGAAAGAAATTAAACGGCTAACGATAACGGCTAATAAACGCCAACTCTTTTACAAAAACTTGCTTATTGTTTCCAAGTAGATATTGAAGTCTACTATAATGCTTCAATTTCGATCTACAGTGTTCATGATTGTTGGTTTAGCCTTTTTAATCAACTGAGGGTGAGTTTGGAAGGGCCTTCTCTTTCATATACCGACATGATCAGAATATACTTTTAGTTGAAAAAAACCATTCTAAGCCAATGGACATGTACATAACTAAAAGACTGAAAGCTTCTCGAAAGACACAGGATCATGAAGTCATTTTTGGTTTCGAATCTTTTGTTGGTCATAACTTAAAGTTGAAATGTGGTCTGTCAACTTCTCGTAATTGTTCGGGCATGATTTGGTTGCAGGAAAGTAAAAACAATTACGTTGGATTTGAAAAAGACGAATGGATGCAACTGCTTACATATGAGGAATATATAAAGCTGAAGCTTGACCAGTATGACTTCCAGATGCCAGATACTATTATTAATCATCATTGCATGCCTTCAATAAAGTGTAATTTTAGATTAAGGAAATCAGATAAGCAGTATGTTTTTGTAATTCAATATGCTAACAAAATTGAGTTGTGAGTCCTGGAGGTCTTTATTAAGATTGGGTATCTTTTTTACAACATTTTTGTGCTGGAATTCAACAACAGTTATTTACCTTTATCAAAAACCTATAATTCCTAAGTGTGCATCCTTACAAAAGTTAGATATTCAACTGTCTGATATAAAGGGTTCCTATGATAAAGATTTACAAATATATTTAACTCGATTATGTTTTGAAATTTCCAAAATGATGCGTGCTGAAATAAAATGGGATGTACTAGTATATAAGCAATCACTTTTAACTAATTAAGTCTTTAATTAAAAAATTACTCAAACAAATGAAATCCTGATAATGAGCAAACAAGAAGTTGTTAATGAAATTCATAAGCCTGCTCCCTACTTTAAACGCCGAAAAGGAATAAATGATACATGGCAAATTGATTTAGTTGAAAAGATCCCATTTAGTAAAGAAAAAAAAGGATATATAAATTTACTGACCGTTATTGACACGTTTTCAAAGTATGCCTTCCCCGAAGCGGTTAAGACAAAGTCTGCCCCAGATGTAGTACAGGCAATGGAAACTGTTTTTAGAAATAGTAAATGTAGGCCAAAGAACATTCAGTCAGATCAAGGAAAATAATTTTTAAATTTCACTTGTAGAGAATTAATGAGGAAATGTCATATGAATCATTATAATACTTATATCTAAAGGCTTCTATATGAACATCAATGAAACTCTTAAAAATCGTATGTGGAAAATGTTTAGTAATGAGAAGGGTGACTATAAATTGATTCATAAAATCAAATTTCTTGCAGATCAATATAATATTTCTTATCATAGAACTATTAAAATGTATCCAGTGGATGGGTGTGCTAAAAAGTAAGAGTTCATTTTAAAATCAGTATATAATAATAATATAACAAAAATATTCTCAAAACATAAATTTTCAGCAGGGGATTTCGCTAGAATAAGTAAATAAAAGGGAGTATTTATGAAGGGATATGCCTCTAATTGGACTACAGTTTTAAAAATTAAGCCTACAGAGCCTGTAACGTTTGAAATAGAAGATTATATGAGTAACCCTATTCAAGGTTCGTTTTATGAACAGGAACTTAGAAAGTAAAAGATAGGAATGCGTTTCTGATAGAGAAAATATTTAAAAGGAAAAAGAACCGTGTGCTTTTAAAGTGGAGCGGTTTCGACTCCAGCTACAACTCATGGATATCTGTAAATGATATGCTTAAGTAATAAAACGCAATAAAATAATTTCAAATTCAGCTTGTTTTTGTTTATTTACATTTCCACATTTAATGTAATGTACAAATGTATACAATAATTTAATAATTTAATTATTAGAGACTTCACTGCTAATTATATTATCTATATTATAATGATAATGATTATGATAATGATTAATGATAATGATTATCTAAACTGATAAAATATGTATATCTGTTATCATCCTTATAGTTAAGACTAATTGTATTTACAATTTCTGTATATAGAATGTGAGACCTACTACAAATTACTCGCTGTGAACCATAAAATGTCTTTTTATACTTAATGCATTCGATTTAATCTACATGATATAGCTTCTTAATAACAGAATCTTTAATTTTTTTAATACATTCGGGGTCATTTCCTTCTCCATCAACTAAACAAGAGCATGCCTTAGCCTTAAGTCCCACAGAAGAAGTCATTACCTTACCGGCATGTTCATCTTTCATCTTTTTCCTGGTTCTTTATTATTATCCTGTATTATATTAAATTGGTTCTCTTGCATATAGTTAGAATATTTTTTTATATTTTTTTCCATATATATTTTTTTCTTAGAGGGACTTTTTTTTAAAATGAAGTTATAACATTCATACATTAACCATTTCGATAGTTCTAAAACCGTTTTTTCTTTATATATATGGGTTTATCAAAATTATTTTGGACGGTGTTGACTCAATTCCTGCTAAATCTGAACCAAATATTTCGACGCTATGCAAATCATTTCTAGCTATGCGCTGTCTAAAACCTGCAGAATTTTGGAGATTTATAATGTTTAACTAAACCCACTTAACGGCGCTTGCTACATTCTCCATTCTTTTCCCGTAAACAGCATTGTTCATTAGCTTAAAAGAATTTTTTTTTAAATTATTTGCAGTCAATATAAGGCTTCAGCCAGCATGATTGGGTAAATGACAAAACTCTGTGTACTTTCAATAATCAACATTGTCTTGATTCGAGACTTCTGTAAGCGCCATTTTTTTTGTTTTGGCTCGCCTGTGGAATTCCATTCAGCAGATTGACGCTTTGTTTCAGGGTTATATTTAAAGCACCATGTCTCATCACCAGTTATGATGGAATCAAGGAAGCCTGGATCGTTTTCAGCAGTTTCAATAATGTCTTTGCAATGCGAACGTCATTTAATTCATGTGGAACAAATCGCGCAAAGAGCTTTCTTTTCCCCAAATCTTCAGTTAAAATTCTCCAATTACTGTTTTTACTCGTATTCAATTCCTCAACCAACATTCTCGTAGTAAAATTTGCATCGATACCAATGATTTCACGGACTTTTTCCTCCAGTTCAGCACGATTACTAGTTTCTGGACGTCCTGCTCTAGGGTCATTTAAATCCTCACGACCATTTTTAAATCGAGTAAGCCACATATAAGCTTGCGTACGACTCATACAATCATCAAAATAAACTTTTTTCATTTATTCGTATGTTCAGCAAATTTTTTTTCAAGTTTGACATAAAACTTTATATTTGCTCTTTGTTCCCTTTTATTTTTGAACCATTAGAACACTTTTGGTTTTATTGAAATGGCTGTCACTTTTACATCTCCTATCCGACTTACATGAAGTTAGATGCGTTTGAAAGTAGATGAATGTATATTTTTATTGTTATTTTTGGGACACTTCTAACCTTACTACCATCAGATGCTATATTTTTATGGTCGAGTGAATCAACTTCTTCTTTATCCAAAAACTAAAGCCCTAAGAGGGGTAAGGCTAACGTACAGCCTACCCATAGAAATTATTGGATCAATATAACTTAAAAAATTTTTACATAATTAATGGGATCTCTCTTATACATTTTATTGCAATTTTTCCTAAAATTTTCAAAAACATCTGCTTAAATTAAAATGTCGCTTTATAAATATATCTTGAATCTTGAATATCTTAAGGATCTTGAATATATCTATATAATATCTATATAAAGATTTTTTATATACGCATAATGGGTTAAGGTTTTGGTAATATTATCGATTCACAATATGTTATAGTGGTTCCGTTTTCTATCTTTTGTGTTAATCGTGGGCCAACAATTTGTACACCAGCATCATCACTTTCATAGATATTTGTGCTTAATTCTACATTATTTTTCTCTGATTTTTTCGATTGGAAATTTAATTCCCGAAAAATCTAAAAATATTCCCACACAATAATTTTATCATTAATATTAATGTTTTTTTGAGGCTTTGTCATTGTAAAATTCTTATTCTCATAGTGATTATTAGTTATAAATGCTAGTATACACCACTTAAAACAAAATAAGTCAGCATTCTGCACGTTTATAAGCGCATTTCGGGCTCTTATTCTTGTAGGAGCTTGTATGTATCGGCTGGCCGGAATGTTTTCCAATTTTATTATTGTAGTTTCAAAATAGTTGAAATTATTAATAGTCCAGCCTGAGTCTTTTTCTTGGAATTCACTGCTCAATGTATGTAAGCAATTTAAGGCCGAATGTAGCTCATCAATTATGAATACAGATTTGTAGGCGGTTTTAAAGTACTTCATTGTTTCCACTGTAACTCCTTTATCAGTTTGCTTTATGTATGTACCATTTTGTATAATTTTAGCTATATTTTTTTGACACTGCTGTTAAAACTCTTTAAAATCAACCATATTTTTAAATGGACTATAAATTCGACATGATTGCACTGGAAATGTCGTCTCAGATGTAAGCAATATGATATTAGCATTGTTTTTAACTTCTCTGGCCGATGCACTTTTATGGATATCGGTTAAGATATGTTGACGTTCTCTGGATGTCTGGTACTTTTCCCCGCAAGTAGGACATACGAGTTCCCTTCTTAAGTCGATTTCATTATCATCTTCCATCCTCAATCGTTTTAAAGGCTTAGCTGATGTCATAGGGTGGTCTTCTTGATGATTTGATAGGTGTTTGGGTGGAGGAAAACGGGATGATCTGTTGATCATGTTGAATGTATTTCGGGGTCCTTTACAGCGTGATCGACAAATTTATAATTTTTTACTCACTAATTTCGATACATTGATTGCACGAATCGCAAGCCACTGATGATTCCATTTCAAATTTGTTATATATATTTTATATTTATATATATTCGTTATTGAAATATTTCACAGTAAATGATTTGAGTTACCCCGAACAAATTCGAACGAAATTATAGAATGCAGTACGGAGGATCACTACTTCCCAAAACAGGTCAAAACCGTCGATGCCTAAAAAAAAGAATAGTTTGGTATCATTGGAAAGCAGTTTAATAGTCCTTTCCCATGGTATACTTTCCAGGATTCTAAGTTTAAGAATACGCTTGTTAATAAAACTGTAGAATATATAATTTCACACTCTTGCGCACAACCAATCTTGGTAGGGGGATTGCACAAGCAGGCATGAGATTTCAGTTCGGCTCAGTTGGTTATTAAAAACCAAACATCATCCCTATCACAAAGCACTGTATAGATAAATCACTTTACTGATAACCTTAATAAAACAAAAGAACGAAAAATATCACTTTTTATAGTTAACATTGAAAATTTTACTGAATATATCGAAAACGTTGAAATGGGTTCACAGCTAACACGACTAGGAATATTTAATCCAAAACTTCTAAAGCACGACAATCTTAGTAACGTGATCTATAAAAATTTTATGGATATAAAAACTTCTGCCTGGTATAACACCGCCACCAACGAAATATTCCTAATGCCTAATGTCTCACATACCCACAATAACAATTGAACAGCCTTCTTTTCTTATCCCTTACCCCGACAATAACGAAATAATTATTAATGAAAACATAGAAAGCAAATTTTATCTACACAATAACTATGTTTTAAATACACAAAAATAACTAAATAACTAAATAACTAAATAACTAAATAACTAAATAACTAAATAACTAAATAACTAAATAACTAAATAACTAAATAACTAAATAACTAAATAACTAAATAACTAAATAACTAAATAACTAAATAACTAAATAACTAAATAACTAAATAACTAAATAACTAAATAACTAAATAACTAAATAACTAAATAACTAAATAACTAAATAACTAAATAACTAAATAACTAAATAACTAAATAACTAAATAACTAAATAACTAAATAACTAAATAACTAAATAACTAAATAACTAAATAACTAAATAACTAAATAACTAAATAACTAAATAACTAAATAACTAAATAACTAAATAACTAAATAACTAAATAACTAAATAACTAAATAACTAAATAACTAAATAACTAAATAACTAAATAACTAAATAACTAAATAACTAAATAACTAAATAACTAAATAACTAAATAACTAAATAACTAAATAACTAAATAACTAAATAACTAAATAACTAAATAACTAAATAACTAAATAACTAAATAACTAAATAACTAAATAACTAAATAACTAAATAACTAAATAACTAAATAACTAAATAACTAAATAACTAAATAACTAAATAACTAAATAACTAAATAACTAAATAACTAAATAACTAAATAACTAAATAACTAAATAACTAAATAACTAAATAACTAAATAACTAAATAACTAAATAACTAAATAACTAAATAACTAAATAACTAAATAACTAAATAACTAAATAACTAAATAACTAAATAACTAAATAACTAAATAACTAAATAACTAAATAACTAAATAACTAAATAACTAAATAACTAAATAACTAAATAACTAAATAACTAAATAACTAAATAACTAAATAACTAAATAACTAAATAACTAAATAACTAAATAACTAAATAACTAAATAACTAAATAACTAAATAACTAAATAACTAAATAACTAAATAACTAAATAACTAAATAACTAAATAACTAAATAACTAAATAACTAAATAACTAAATAACTAAATAACTAAATAACTAAATAACTAAATAACTAAATAACTAAATAACTAAATAACTAAATAACTAAATAACTAAATAACTAAATAACTAAATAACTAAATAACTAAATAACTAAATAACTAAATAACTAAATAACTAAATAACTAAATAACTAAATAACTAAATAACTAAATAACTAAATAACTAAATAACTAAATAACTAAATAACTAAATAACTAAATAACTAAATAACTAAATAACTAAATAACTAAATAACTAAATAACTAAATAACTAAATAACTAAATAACTAAATAACTAAATAACTAAATAACTAAATAACTAAATAACTAAATAACTAAATAACTAAATAACTAAATAACTAAATAACTAAATAACTAAATAACTAAATAACTAAATAACTAAATAACTAAATAACTAAATAACTAAATAACTAAATAACTAAATAACTAAATAACTAAATAACTAAATAACTAAATAACTAAATAACTAAATAACTAAATAACTAAATAACTAAATAACTAAATAACTAAATAACTAAATAACTAAATAACTAAATAACTAAATAACTAAATAACTAAATAACTAAATAACTAAATAACTAAATAACTAAATAACTAAATAACTAAATAACTAAATAACTAAATAACTAAATAACTAAATAACTAAATAACTAAATAACTAAATAACTAAATAACTAAATAACTAAATAACTAAATAACTAAATAACTAAATAACTAAATAACTAAATAACTAAATAACTAAATAACTAAATAACTAAATAACTAAATAACTAAATAACTAAATAACTAAATAACTAAATAACTAAATAACTAAATAACTAAATAACTAAATAACTAAATAACTAAATAACTAAATAACTAAATAACTAAATAACTAAATAACTAAATAACTAAATAACTAAATAACTAAATAACTAAATAACTAAATAACTAAATAACTAAATAACTAAATAACTAAATAACTAAATAACTAAATAACTAAATAACTAAATAACTAAATAACTAAATAACTAAATAACTAAATAACTAAATAACTAAATAACTAAATAACTAAATAACTAAATAACTAAATAACTAAATAACTAAATAACTAAATAACTAAATAACTAAATAACTAAATAACTAAATAACTAAATAACTAAATAACTAAATAACTAAATAACTAAATAACTAAATAACTAAATAACTAAATAACTAAATAACTAAATAACTAAATAACTAAATAACTAAATAACTAAATAACTAAATAACTAAATAACTAAATAACTAAATAACTAAATAACTAAATAACTAAATAACTAAATAACTAAATAACTAAATAACTAAATAACTAAATAACTAAATAACTAAATAACTAAATAACTAAATAACTAAATAACTAAATAACTAAATAACTAAATAACTAAATAACTAAATAACTAAATAACTAAATAACTAAATAACTAAATAACTAAATAACTAAATAACTAAATAACTAAATAACTAAATAACTAAATAACTAAATAACTAAATAACTAAATAACTAAATAACTAAATAACTAAATAACTAAATAACTAAATAACTAAATAACTAAATAACTAAATAACTAAATAACTAAATAACTAAATAACTAAATAACTAAATAACTAAATAACTAAATAACTAAATAACTAAATAACTAAATAACTAAATAACTAAATAACTAAATAACTAAATAACTAAATAACTAAATAACTAAATAACTAAATAACTAAATAACTAAATAACTAAATAACTAAATAACTAAATAACTAAATAACTAAATAACTAAATAACTAAATAACTAAATAACTAAATAACTAAATAACTAAATAACTAAATAACTAAATAACTAAATAACTAAATAACTAAATAACTAAATAACTAAATAACTAAATAACTAAATAACTAAATAACTAAATAACTAAATAACTAAATAACTAAATAACTAAATAACTAAATAACTAAATAACTAAATAACTAAATAACTAAATAACTAAATAACTAAATAACTAAATAACTAAATAACTAAATAACTAAATAACTAAATAACTAAATAACTAAATAACTAAATAACTAAATAACTAAATAACTAAATAACTAAATAACTAAATAACTAAATAACTAAATAACTAAATAACTAAATAACTAAATAACTAAATAACTAAATAACTAAATAACTAAATAACTAAATAACTAAATAACTAAATAACTAAATAACTAAATAACTAAATAACTAAATAACTAAATAACTAAATAACTAAATAACTAAATAACTAAATAACTAAATAACTAAATAACTAAATAACTAAATAACTAAATAACTAAATAACTAAATAACTAAATAACTAAATAACTAAATAACTAAATAACTAAATAACTAAATAACTAAATAACTAAATAACTAAATAACTAAATAACTAAATAACTAAATAACTAAATAACTAAATAACTAAATAACTAAATAACTAAATAACTAAATAACTAAATAACTAAATAACTAAATAACTAAATAACTAAATAACTAAATAACTAAATAACTAAATAACTAAATAACTAAATAACTAAATAACTAAATAACTAAATAACTAAATAACTAAATAACTAAATAACTAAATAACTAAATAACTAAATAACTAAATAACTAAATAACTAAATAACTAAATAACTAAATAACTAAATAACTAAATAACTAAATAACTAAATAACTAAATAACTAAATAACTAAATAACTAAATAACTAAATAACTAAATAACTAAATAACTAAATAACTAAATAACTAAATAACTAAATAACTAAATAACTAAATAACTAAATAACTAAATAACTAAATAACTAAATAACTAAATAACTAAATAACTAAATAACTAAATAACTAAATAACTAAATAACTAAATAACTAAATAACTAAATAACTAAATAACTAAATAACTAAATAACTAAATAACTAAATAACTAAATAACTAAATAACTAAATAACTAAATAACTAAATAACTAAATAACTAAATAACTAAATAACTAAATAACTAAATAACTAAATAACTAAATAACTAAATAACTAAATAACTAAATAACTAAATAACTAAATAACTAAATAACTAAATAACTAAATAACTAAATAACTAAATAACTAAATAACTAAATAACTAAATAACTAAATAACTAAATAACTAAATAACTAAATAACTAAATAACTAAATAACTAAATAACTAAATAACTAAATAACTAAATAACTAAATAACTAAATAACTAAATAACTAAATAACTAAATAACTAAATAACTAAATAACTAAATAACTAAATAACTAAATAACTAAATAACTAAATAACTAAATAACTAAATAACTAAATAACTAAATAACTAAATAACTAAATAACTAAATAACTAAATAACTAAATAACTAAATAACTAAATAACTAAATAACTAAATAACTAAATAACTAAATAACTAAATAACTAAATAACTAAATAACTAAATAACTAAATAACTAAATAACTAAATAACTAAATAACTAAATAACTAAATAACTAAATAACTAAATAACTAAATAACTAAATAACTAAATAACTAAATAACTAAATAACTAAATAACTAAATAACTAAATAACTAAATAACTAAATAACTAAATAACTAAATAACTAAATAACTAAATAACTAAATAACTAAATAACTAAATAACTAAATAACTAAATAACTAAATAACTAAATAACTAAATAACTAAATAACTAAATAACTAAATAACTAAATAACTAAATAACTAAATAACTAAATAACTAAATAACTAAATAACTAAATAACTAAATAACTAAATAACTAAATAACTAAATAACTAAATAACTAAATAACTAAATAACTAAATAACTAAATAACTAAATAACTAAATAACTAAATAACTAAATAACTAAATAACTAAATAACTAAATAACTAAATAACTAAATAACTAAATAACTAAATAACTAAATAACTAAATAACTAAATAACTAAATAACTAAATAACTAAATAACTAAATAACTAAATAACTAAATAACTAAATAACTAAATAACTAAATAACTAAATAACTAAATAACTAAATAACTAAATAACTAAATAACTAAATAACTAAATAACTAAATAACTAAATAACTAAATAACTAAATAACTAAATAACTAAATAACTAAATAACTAAATAACTAAATAACTAAATAACTAAATAACTAAATAACTAAATAACTAAATAACTAAATAACTAAATAACTAAATAACTAAATAACTAAATAACTAAATAACTAAATAACTAAATAACTAAATAACTAAATAACTAAATAACTAAATAACTAAATAACTAAATAACTAAATAACTAAATAACTAAATAACTAAATAACTAAATAACTAAATAACTAAATAACTAAATAACTAAATAACTAAATAACTAAATAACTAAATAACTAAATAACTAAATAACTAAATAACTAAATAACTAAATAACTAAATAACTAAATAACTAAATAACTAAATAACTAAATAACTAAATAACTAAATAACTAAATAACTAAATAACTAAATAACTAAATAACTAAATAACTAAATAACTAAATAACTAAATAACTAAATAACTAAATAACTAAATAACTAAATAACTAAATAACTAAATAACTAAATAACTAAATAACTAAATAACTAAATAACTAAATAACTAAATAACTAAATAACTAAATAACTAAATAACTAAATAACTAAATAACTAAATAACTAAATAACTAAATAACTAAATAACTAAATAACTAAATAACTAAATAACTAAATAACTAAATAACTAAATAACTAAATAACTAAATAACTAAATAACTAAATAACTAAATAACTAAATAACTAAATAACTAAATAACTAAATAACTAAATAACTAAATAACTAAATAACTAAATAACTAAATAACTAAATAACTAAATAACTAAATAACTAAATAACTAAATAACTAAATAACTAAATAACTAAATAACTAAATAACTAAATAACTAAATAACTAAATAACTAAATAACTAAATAACTAAATAACTAAATAACTAAATAACTAAATAACTAAATAACTAAATAACTAAATAACTAAATAACTAAATAACTAAATAACTAAATAACTAAATAACTAAATAACTAAATAACTAAATAACTAAATAACTAAATAACTAAATAACTAAATAACTAAATAACTAAATAACTAAATAACTAAATAACTAAATAACTAAATAACTAAATAACTAAATAACTAAATAACTAAATAACTAAATAACTAAATAACTAAATAACTAAATAACTAAATAACTAAATAACTAAATAACTAAATAACTAAATAACTAAATAACTAAATAACTAAATAACTAAATAACTAAATAACTAAATAACTAAATAACTAAATAACTAAATAACTAAATAACTAAATAACTAAATAACTAAATAACTAAATAACTAAATAACTAAATAACTAAATAACTAAATAACTAAATAACTAAATAACTAAATAACTAAATAACTAAATAACTAAATAACTAAATAACTAAATAACTAAATAACTAAATAACTAAATAACTAAATAACTAAATAACTAAATAACTAAATAACTAAATAACTAAATAACTAAATAACTAAATAACTAAATAACTAAATAACTAAATAACTAAATAACTAAATAACTAAATAACTAAATAACTAAATAACTAAATAACTAAATAACTAAATAACTAAATAACTAAATAACTAAATAACTAAATAACTAAATAACTAAATAACTAAATAACTAAATAACTAAATAACTAAATAACTAAATAACTAAATAACTAAATAACTAAATAACTAAATAACTAAATAACTAAATAACTAAATAACTAAATAACTAAATAACTAAATAACTAAATAACTAAATAACTAAATAACTAAATAACTAAATAACTAAATAACTAAATAACTAAATAACTAAATAACTAAATAACTAAATAACTAAATAACTAAATAACTAAATAACTAAATAACTAAATAACTAAATAACTAAATAACTAAATAACTAAATAACTAAATAACTAAATAACTAAATAACTAAATAACTAAATAACTAAATAACTAAATAACTAAATAACTAAATAACTAAATAACTAAATAACTAAATAACTAAATAACTAAATAACTAAATAACTAAATAACTAAATAACTAAATAACTAAATAACTAAATAACTAAATAACTAAATAACTAAATAACTAAATAACTAAATAACTAAATAACTAAATAACTAAATAACTAAATAACTAAATAACTAAATAACTAAATAACTAAATAACTAAATAACTAAATAACTAAATAACTAAATAACTAAATAACTAAATAACTAAATAACTAAATAACTAAATAACTAAATAACTAAATAACTAAATAACTAAATAACTAAATAACTAAATAACTAAATAACTAAATAACTAAATAACTAAATAACTAAATAACTAAATAACTAAATAACTAAATAACTAAATAACTAAATAACTAAATAACTAAATAACTAAATAACTAAATAACTAAATAACTAAATAACTAAATAACTAAATAACTAAATAACTAAATAACTAAATAACTAAATAACTAAATAACTAAATAACTAAATAACTAAATAACTAAATAACTAAATAACTAAATAACTAAATAACTAAATAACTAAATAACTAAATAACTAAATAACTAAATAACTAAATAACTAAATAACTAAATAACTAAATAACTAAATAACTAAATAACTAAATAACTAAATAACTAAATAACTAAATAACTAAATAACTAAATAACTAAATAACTAAATAACTAAATAACTAAATAACTAAATAACTAAATAACTAAATAACTAAATAACTAAATAACTAAATAACTAAATAACTAAATAACTAAATAACTAAATAACTAAATAACTAAATAACTAAATAACTAAATAACTAAATAACTAAATAACTAAATAACTAAATAACTAAATAACTAAATAACTAAATAACTAAATAACTAAATAACTAAATAACTAAATAACTAAATAACTAAATAACTAAATAACTAAATAACTAAATAACTAAATAACTAAATAACTAAATAACTAAATAACTAAATAACTAAATAACTAAATAACTAAATAACTAAATAACTAAATAACTAAATAACTAAATAACTAAATAACTAAATAACTAAATAACTAAATAACTAAATAACTAAATAACTAAATAACTAAATAACTAAATAACTAAATAACTAAATAACTAAATAACTAAATAACTAAATAACTAAATAACTAAATAACTAAATAACTAAATAACTAAATAACTAAATAACTAAATAACTAAATAACTAAATAACTAAATAACTAAATAACTAAATAACTAAATAACTAAATAACTAAATAACTAAATAACTAAATAACTAAATAACTAAATAACTAAATAACTAAATAACTAAATAACTAAATAACTAAATAACTAAATAACTAAATAACTAAATAACTAAATAACTAAATAACTAAATAACTAAATAACTAAATAACTAAATAACTAAATAACTAAATAACTAAATAACTAAATAACTAAATAACTAAATAACTAAATAACTAAATAACTAAATAACTAAATAACTAAATAACTAAATAACTAAATAACTAAATAACTAAATAACTAAATAACTAAATAACTAAATAACTAAATAACTAAATAACTAAATAACTAAATAACTAAATAACTAAATAACTAAATAACTAAATAACTAAATAACTAAATAACTAAATAACTAAATAACTAAATAACTAAATAACTAAATAACTAAATAACTAAATAACTAAATAACTAAATAACTAAATAACTAAATAACTAAATAACTAAATAACTAAATAACTAAATAACTAAATAACTAAATAACTAAATAACTAAATAACTAAATAACTAAATAACTAAATAACTAAATAACTAAATAACTAAATAACTAAATAACTAAATAACTAAATAACTAAATAACTAAATAACTAAATAACTAAATAACTAAATAACTAAATAACTAAATAACTAAATAACTAAATAACTAAATAACTAAATAACTAAATAACTAAATAACTAAATAACTAAATAACTAAATAACTAAATAACTAAATAACTAAATAACTAAATAACTAAATAACTAAATAACTAAATAACTAAATAACTAAATAACTAAATAACTAAATAACTAAATAACTAAATAACTAAATAACTAAATAACTAAATAACTAAATAACTAAATAACTAAATAACTAAATAACTAAATAACTAAATAACTAAATAACTAAATAACTAAATAACTAAATAACTAAATAACTAAATAACTAAATAACTAAATAACTAAATAACTAAATAACTAAATAACTAAATAACTAAATAACTAAATAACTAAATAACTAAATAACTAAATAACTAAATAACTAAATAACTAAATAACTAAATAACTAAATAACTAAATAACTAAATAACTAAATAACTAAATAACTAAATAACTAAATAACTAAATAACTAAATAACTAAATAACTAAATAACTAAATAACTAAATAACTAAATAACTAAATAACTAAATAACTAAATAACTAAATAACTAAATAACTAAATAACTAAATAACTAAATAACTAAATAACTAAATAACTAAATAACTAAATAACTAAATAACTAAATAACTAAATAACTAAATAACTAAATAACTAAATAACTAAATAACTAAATAACTAAATAACTAAATAACTAAATAACTAAATAACTAAATAACTAAATAACTAAATAACTAAATAACTAAATAACTAAATAACTAAATAACTAAATAACTAAATAACTAAATAACTAAATAACTAAATAACTAAATAACTAAATAACTAAATAACTAAATAACTAAATAACTAAATAACTAAATAACTAAATAACTAAATAACTAAATAACTAAATAACTAAATAACTAAATAACTAAATAACTAAATAACTAAATAACTAAATAACTAAATAACTAAATAACTAAATAACTAAATAACTAAATAACTAAATAACTAAATAACTAAATAACTAAATAACTAAATAACTAAATAACTAAATAACTAAATAACTAAATAACTAAATAACTAAATAACTAAATAACTAAATAACTAAATAACTAAATAACTAAATAACTAAATAACTAAATAACTAAATAACTAAATAACTAAATAACTAAATAACTAAATAACTAAATAACTAAATAACTAAATAACTAAATAACTAAATAACTAAATAACTAAATAACTAAATAACTAAATAACTAAATAACTAAATAACTAAATAACTAAATAACTAAATAACTAAATAACTAAATAACTAAATAACTAAATAACTAAATAACTAAATAACTAAATAACTAAATAACTAAATAACTAAATAACTAAATAACTAAATAACTAAATAACTAAATAACTAAATAACTAAATAACTAAATAACTAAATAACTAAATAACTAAATAACTAAATAACTAAATAACTAAATAACTAAATAACTAAATAACTAAATAACTAAATAACTAAATAACTAAATAACTAAATAACTAAATAACTAAATAACTAAATAACTAAATAACTAAATAACTAAATAACTAAATAACTAAATAACTAAATAACTAAATAACTAAATAACTAAATAACTAAATAACTAAATAACTAAATAACTAAATAACTAAATAACTAAATAACTAAATAACTAAATAACTAAATAACTAAATAACTAAATAACTAAATAACTAAATAACTAAATAACTAAATAACTAAATAACTAAATAACTAAATAACTAAATAACTAAATAACTAAATAACTAAATAACTAAATAACTAAATAACTAAATAACTAAATAACTAAATAACTAAATAACTAAATAACTAAATAACTAAATAACTAAATAACTAAATAACTAAATAACTAAATAACTAAATAACTAAATAACTAAATAACTAAATAACTAAATAACTAAATAACTAAATAACTAAATAACTAAATAACTAAATAACTAAATAACTAAATAACTAAATAACTAAATAACTAAATAACTAAATAACTAAATAACTAAATAACTAAATAACTAAATAACTAAATAACTAAATAACTAAATAACTAAATAACTAAATAACTAAATAACTAAATAACTAAATAACTAAATAACTAAATAACTAAATAACTAAATAACTAAATAACTAAATAACTAAATAACTAAATAACTAAATAACTAAATAACTAAATAACTAAATAACTAAATAACTAAATAACTAAATAACTAAATAACTAAATAACTAAATAACTAAATAACTAAATAACTAAATAACTAAATAACTAAATAACTAAATAACTAAATAACTAAATAACTAAATAACTAAATAACTAAATAACTAAATAACTAAATAACTAAATAACTAAATAACTAAATAACTAAATAACTAAATAACTAAATAACTAAATAACTAAATAACTAAATAACTAAATAACTAAATAACTAAATAACTTAACTAAATAACTAAATAACTAAATAACTAAATAACTAAATAACTAAATAACTAAATAACTAAATAACTAAATAACTAAATAACTAAATAACTAAATAACTAAATAACTAAATAACTAAATAACTAAATAACTAAATAACTAAATAACTAAATAACTAAATAACTAAATAACTAAATAACTAAATAACTAAATAACTAAATAACTAAATAACTAAATAACTAAATAACTAAATAACTAAATAACTAAATAACTAAATAACTAAATAACTAAATAACTAAATAACTAAATAACTAAATAACTAAATAACTAAATAACTAAATAACTAAATAACTAAATAACTAAATAACTAAATAACTAAATAACTAAATAACTAAATAACTAAATAACTAAATAACTAAATAACTAAATAACTAAATAACTAAATAACTAAATAACTAAATAACTAAATAACTAAATAACTAAATAACTAAATAACTAAATAACTAAATAACTAAATAACTAAATAACTAAATAACTAAATAACTAAATAACTAAATAACTAAATAACTAAATAACTAAATAACTAAATAACTAAATAACTAAATAACTAAATAACTAAATAACTAAATAACTAAATAACTAAATAACTAAATAACTAAATAACTAAATAACTAAATAACTAAATAACTAAATAACTAAATAACTAAATAACTAAATAACTAAATAACTAAATAACTAAATAACTAAATAACTAAATAACTAAATAACTAAATAACTAAATAACTAAATAACTAAATAACTAAATAACTAAATAACTAAATAACTAAATAACTAAATAACTAAATAACTAAATAACTAAATAACTAAATAACTAAATAACTAAATAACTAAATAACTAAATAACTAAATAACTAAATAACTAAATAACTAAATAACTAAATAACTAAATAACTAAATAACTAAATAACTAAATAACTAAATAACTAAATAACTAAATAACTAAATAACTAAATAACTAAATAACTAAATAACTAAATAACTAAATAACTAAATAACTAAATAACTAAATAACTAAATAACTAAATAACTAAATAACTAAATAACTAAATAACTAAATAACTAAATAACTAAATAACTAAATAACTAAATAACTAAATAACTAAATAACTAAATAACTAAATAACTAAATAACTAAATAACTAAATAACTAAATAACTAAATAACTAAATAACTAAATAACTAAATAACTAAATAACTAAATAACTAAATAACTAAATAACTAAATAACTAAATAACTAAATAACTAAATAACTAAATAACTAAATAACTAAATAACTAAATAACTAAATAACTAAATAACTAAATAACTAAATAACTAAATAACTAAATAACTAAATAACTAAATAACTAGATAACTAAATAACTAAATAACTAAATAACTAAATAACTAAATAACTAAATAACTAAATAACTAAATAACTAAATAACTAAATAACTAAATAACTAAATAACTAAATAACTAAATAACTAAATAACTAAATAACTAAATAACTAAATAACTAAATAACTAAATAACTAAATAACTAAATAACTAAATAACTAAATAACTAAATAACTAAATAACTAAAAGACCATTGCATAGTTAGTATAATCAAACACGAAACAGCAACTTGTACTTTCCAGAAATATCATAAACCATTTTACTTTCAATATATTAAGCCTAATATACATATAACATGGAACAAGACTCGGGAAAACTTAAACAACAATCAAAAGATTTTTATTGAAATAACAAAATTATAAAAACAATCAATTATACAGCATATTTCAAAGAACTTTCAGTATGAAATGTGCGACATATTCATTTTCCTATGAGGAGTCTTAAAATTCCCCACAAATCGAGGTGCAGGAGAGCTGCCTATCAACAGCGAAGAAGGCTGGAATGCAGGAGTCAAGAGCAACCAGGTCAAACAGGAAATAATGGACCTTGGACCCGAGCAAAGCGGAGAGGGTGCAGGGTGCGGACTTTGGTCAAGCACAAAGAGGACGCATCGTGAACTAACGGGACCTGGGTTGGACCTTGTACCGAGCAGGCCGTGCGCAAAAAAGTTTTATTCTTCAAAAGCCTCATACCATTAAATGATATAAAGCTTAAGTTATCGATAAGCAAACATGTAAAGCTCCGTAGATCCTTAATCGGTTGAACGGAATACCAACAAATCATATAATTAACACTTGTCATAAATTTTATCATGTTCCTCATTTTTATGTGGGTATTAAATCATGATCTAGCAAAACACTTTATAATTGTAGTTTTAAATTATTTTATGCTTTACTTAAGCTTTAATAATGTTTTTTTCAACAAAATTGTAAGCTTTTGAGTAACTGAGGGAGAAGTGAATATCTCACTACAATCACTGGCAATCACTTAATAATATATCACAACTAATCACAACTAATACCTTGAAGGTCCTATAATAAATAATTTTGTCCTTATAGTCGAGTCTTACAAAATACGTGAAAGTGAAAACATGACTTAAAAAAGCTGTCACTGTCGTAAGTATATTAATTTCATTACTATTCAGGCTTATATACAAAAGTGTGCTCCTTGTTTTTGTAAAATGGGTGGTTATCACAGAATTTACCAGATGCATGCGTCATGCGTTACCATTTCATCAGAAAAGAAAACAGCCCTATAGTTTAAATCACCACGAAGCATTGCAAAAAAGGAAAAAGACACACGGTATATGGCCTCCTCGGCCAGGCAAAACGAGCCATTAATAAGATCCTCATTTTCATCTAATTTTCATAACGACAAAACATTCACTGTTGCCAGTCATGGGAAATTCACCGCAAGAAGAATGTTGGTCAAATGACAATACTGCCATTAATACAATGCTGGCATATGCAAGTTATCCAACCAATACCCAATTTATAAAAAATTTTTCAAAATCCAATCTTAACGATCGATTTGCCTTTGATTTCAAAGTCGCACTTCAGTCTGTCCGGCCTGTAAATAAACCAAACTTAACGTAAACACAGCTTCCTCTTGACCGAACTTAACGTAAACACAGCTTCCCCCTAGTGACCAAACATATTGCGTATCAATCAATTTGCAATGGTCAGCATAATTGAATTTCACAATGCAGTGAAACAATTTCAGCATTAAGCTGGAATTTCAAAGTTCAAGAAGTTTCAAAAAAGCTTCTGGCCGAGGTTGATTGGATTAAGAATAAGAATTGTAAGAGGGGTCTGATTCGGGCAAAGATCGAGAATGGTTCAATAGAATCCAGAAGTATTAATAAGTGACTTGTAATTGTGAATTAAGTAAAAAAAGTGTAACACCAACTTATATTAAATATATTAATAAAAAATTCTATTTTTTTAATTAATTTGTGATCAACAAATTTAATTGGCGCCCAGCGTGGGCGGTGTCATAAAAGTTCTAAAACAATAATTAACAATAAAAAGTTAACTAAAACGGAACTCGCGCCGCCAACCAACACAAATTTTTAGAGGAAAAATTAAAACATCCTCCTTAATTCATCGACATAAAACAAAGTGATCGTGGAAGGAACTCAATTGGCAAATAATAAATGCAATAACCCAATTGAGATTTCAATATAAAAAGGTGGACTGAAAAACTTAAAACGCATTACAAGAACACTATCAAAAAAATCAGAACTCAAATGAAAAATCAGAACTCAAATAAATAAACCCAACCAAAAACAAATAGCTGAAGAATAATCAACACCAATAATGAAAAAGGAGCAGAAGACAATCCCCATCAATAGAAAAACATATTAAAATTGAAGGAAGACCCCAGCAAAAAAGTTTAACCAGGACCACTGAACGGGATAAAATAATAAAGACTTCTAAAAGGAACAAGGATTCGAAAGGAAAGCATTGTGAGCCAGAAAAAATTAATTAATATTAATACTTTATAAGAAAATTAATATAAAATAAGGTCAGGGTACAATATAATGAAAATAAATTTAAGCTTATTCTTCGTGTGGAGTAGCCGGCGCCAGCAACCTAACAATCGAGCTAATCAACAGATTAATAAAATCCAATTAGACAAGGTAACCGAAAGATAGAAGGAATTGAAGGACAGTTAATAGCTAACAGAAACTACTTTAGAGATGATAAAATCCGTACCAAAATTCACCGGAGAAATAACACAATATGTAAGCTGAAGGGAGGAGGCAGAAACTGCCATGGGCTTATATAAAATCGAAAGCGAACAATACTTTATCGCTTTAACAATTCTTAGAAATAAAATCATGGGAGCAGCACATGATGCTCTTACCAACCATGGTACCGTTCTAAATTTCCAAGCAATACTTGCTAGATTGGATTTTGTCTACAACGATAAAAGGCCAATACATATCTGTGAATCTCAGTTAAACTTTCGAGCACAATTCGCAAACAAGTATTATGGGTTCAGAATCGAAAATAAAATTCAGGGAAATACCCTGAGGC
This sequence comes from Drosophila orena, assembly GCA_005876975.1. Taxonomy (NCBI): domain Eukaryota; kingdom Metazoa; phylum Arthropoda; class Insecta; order Diptera; family Drosophilidae; genus Drosophila; species Drosophila orena. The sequence goes on along the minus strand of VCKV01000414.1, from coordinate 32,022 downwards.
TCAATCCGCTAAATGCAAGACAATATAATAACACACCAAATAGATCGTATTAATAATCGGAATATTAATCAGAATAGTAATTGACCTCAACACGGAAATCAGGGTCCAAATAATAACTGGAATTCCAATTACAATTCAAAGACACAAAACCAGCAAGAACCCATGGAAGTAGATAGTTCTTGGAAGAATCAGAATCGCCAAGATAATAATTACAATCGCCCGGGCAATAATTTTAGCACTGGGTATTAACGGGCAAAACTATAATAATTTTCCACAAAGAAATTATTGTATTCAAGCCCATGCTCAAAAAAGTGTACCGCCAACCCCATTAAAAAGGGTAGCGACCAGGACAGAAAGAGATGAGAATTAACAATATTGACGAGAACCATTTTTTAGAGCAGAACCCCTCAGAGAAATGCCACACATATTCAGAAAAGATAGAAAAACAAAAAGGGAACTGAAAATATTAATTGATACAGGAGCCTTATCCTGTTACATCAGAAGGGGAATATATGAGAATAGGAAGGAATTACCAATTTACAAAAGAGTATCGATGATTCTCTTTAACCATGGTACCTTTTGCCACGCCCACTCAAACGCCCACAAAGCGCCCAAAACTGTCATCTCCACACTTTTGAAAAACGTTGTGATATTTTTTCACTTTTTTATATACACGTATCTTGTATATTTATATAAATTTGCCAAACAAATTTTTTTGCCACGCCCACTCCAATGCCTTCAAACCGCACAAAACTCTCACGCCCACAATTTTAAAAAATTTGTAAGTTATTTTTCATTTAATTATTTTTTTTCCCAATTTCTATCGATATTCCGGAAAATTTTGAAATTTCTCGTTTGCACTTTCACTAGCTGGGTAACGGGTATCTGAAAGTCGGGGAACTCGACTATAGCAATCTATCTTGTTTCATATTATTAGTATTTACAATAATAATTATATTATTATTTTTTTAGTATCGTTATAAATATAGCACTAGTGTACTGGAGACGTATATTCAAGGAAACAAAGTTCCATTTTCATTTCTTTTGATGTTGATTGTGCAGTTTATTACAATTGTAACGGAACGCGCCATTTATCTACGAAAAGCACTTATATATAAAATATGTTTTCACTTTATCTCAATTGTGGGTATTCATATTTGGATGTTCTTCTTGGTGCCGTATATAACGGCACACAGTTTTGGGGAAACTGCCCCTGTTTTATTTTATTTAATAAAATGCCTTCATATGTTACTATCTGCATACCAAATAAGATGTGGTTACCCAAAACGAATTTTGGGTAATGTATTTACAAAAGGATATTCGTTGGTAAACTATATAGCTTTTAAAATGTAAATTGCGTTAAAAATTATTCCCAAATATTGATAGAAATTCCTGTAAGAGAAATGGCACTTAACAATTTATTTAAGCAACAGTTTTTTATATTGCGGGTAACATAATACAAAAGAACTCTTATAAATTTTTAATTGAAAAACTAAAAAAATCTTTAAGGGGCTATATCCACCTGTAAATAACAAACACACTTTTGTTTTATTATTTGAGAAAATAATCCGTTGAGTTGATGAGTATGCTCCTGACAAATTTATGCAATTGTCGTGGGTTGTCGATTACAAGTATTGATTGGACTGAAACTATTGTAGAGTTCAACCTCTCAAACTGTCCATTTGCATGAGGAAGGCCCGTGGTGATAATCTGGTGTTTAATGAATTCGTTAATACAAAATGCAGATCGTCTGTCAGATATTATGTGACTGGGATTGCAAAAATGTAACTTTGCCGTTGAAATCTTACAGTGGCATTTCATGTAGATGCCGAAAAAAAAACAGAATTTGATGAAACAGACGATTACTGTTAATATGTGATTTAATTGCTTGTGATTGACTCTAGAGGTAACTCTCTATGTGGTAAGTTTGTAGAGGGTGCTCATCTGTGCTCAGTGGATGAAGTTTGTACAGAAGCTTGAGCATTTCTGAATACACGTATGCATCTCTTCTTCATTTTTTGAAATGTGGTCGTGCTCTTGTGCTGTTTTGATCGTAGGTTTTAGCAATGTTTACCTTAATTTCTTTTCGGATCAAATTTAGCTGATCTGTTCTGGCCAATATATTTTCAGATTCGCCTAACAGCTGAAAATTCTTTAAAAGGTCGTAATGCTTATCATGAGTTGCCACATCGAATCCGTATAAGGCAAAATACGGAGAACAACCAATGATCTGATGGTGAATGAATGTGCAGATCCCATTCGGTGTGATCCGAAAGAAAGCCTCTAATGCCTGCAATTAAGGATGTATTAAACATTTCTGAGGCATTTGATTGGGGAGAATATAAAACCGTATAAACATGCTTCACTCCCAATGAAGTCAACCAAGCACTGAAATCAGACGATTTAAATTGAACTCCATTGTCTCTTAAAATACAGCGCGGTACTCTATATGTTAAAAATATATGATCATGCAGAAATTTTTCTATAGGGACCGTATTAAATTTTTTCAATGGGCACAGCCAATGAAATCTTGAAAGGTGATCAACCACTATGAGCAACCACTCGTTTGCTCCTCGGATAGGGACCTAAAATATCTACATATAAGCGTCCAAATGGCCTGTCAGATATGATTGGCTTACCCATAGGAGGCTTTAAGGATTGATTTGGTGCCTTAGTGAATTTACACTCATTACAAGCGCGAACATACGAGCGCACCTGTGACACCATGCCTGGCCAATAAAAGTTACGCCGTATAAGCTCCAAAGTCTTAGCCATGCCACCATGGGTGGTAACTACCGACTCGTGAGCCCGACGAATGACACTTTTGGGTATCCATAACTTCCATTCCTGCTGCATACCTAAATCTGTGCCATCTTCATGTTTAGTTCGAATATATAAGTATTTACCTACTACTTTTATATCTAGATAATTTCCTTCCGAAGTTTCTGATTCATTTCTCTTTTTCGGACATAATTTTCCGCATTAAAACATGCAGAGTCGAGATAAATTTCTGGCTCAATCAGCTCAATGGCTGACACCTCCTCTACGTGCATTCTTGAAAGGGCGTTTGGTACTACCTCTCCTTTGGCTTATAGAGAAGCTATAGCCCTGCAAACGCATAGATCATCTAGCCGACCTTCCTTTACGATTCGGCTGTCGCATAAGCCATAGTAAACTAGCATGGTCTGTTATGAGCTCAAATTCTTGGAGCTCCGAATAACACCTAAACTTTTCAATTGCCAACACAGCCGCCAACGTTCAGTAACGCTATAATTGCGTTGTGCCGTGTTTAATTTTTTGGACATAAATGCCACTGGGATGCACTAACACAGCATCCACCCCATAATCGCTTGCGTCGGAATTTACAAAGAATTTCTTGGAGAAATCTGGGCTTTGAAGGACCGGACACAGGCTTAATAACGAGCCTCATCGGAGAGCTACAAGAACTCTTCGATGACTTAATGACGTCTTCTGACAATATTCAACATTCATCCACCTCTACCGACGTAGATATCATGGCTTAAAAGGGATGTTTTTTATAGGAAATAAATTAATTACGCTCTCTTATCGCTTTTCTTGGGATAAAGAAAAAAGAAATTTTTTAAGATTAGTAAAGGTACTATCTACCCTTGGATTAGAAGTATCAATGCTAGATATTACACCTGGTGCTAACTGAAAAATTCTCCAAAAATCTATCCCTAAGATGGAATAACATAAAAATCGACACGTTTTGTTAATCTACATCCGTGCTTATACCACCAGTTATTTGGTGGCTGCTTCCATCAGCTGTTTTGACACGATCATCTGTCTGGGTGTCTACAACCGAAGATACAAGCAGTTTAGCGCGCATTTAATCCTATGCCAGAAATTTCGCATCCGAAGAGTGTTCCGTTTTGTAACACGATCAAGGGAAGTTACTTCTGAAAATATATTTGCTCTGATCTGGTTATAATGAGCTTATCTCTCATGATATGGTTTTATTTGACGTAGTAAAAGAATGTCCGAGTGTGGATGTGGAGATGCCTGTTTTAAAAGTACAGGTATCTGCCGTGGGCAATCTGATTCTTCAGATTGATATTCATTTGCGGATTCTAGTTTTGGGCCATTCGCCTGCCGTCGACGAATGAGCCCTTCTTGGAGTTTTCCGCTCTCTTAAGGCATGTTGGGCATTGAGGTTCATAGAAATATTTTGCTCCGCAACCATAAAAAAGATTCTTCGTTCTGCGCGGCACATGTCCCAAGCGTGTCCTCTCTGGAAAGTTGCAAAGCCTCTACAGATACAGACTCCGTCTCTGAGGCCGACTGTAAGGACTCTTCAGTATCCGCAGCAGCAACGAGTCTTTTAATCACCCTCGGTGGAATATTGACCTTGCTGGATTGCTTGAAATCCGCATCTCCTAGCAGCATTTCACGTTTCTGGACCAGTTGTCGCAGATGAGCAACAGAATGGATGGAGATGTATAGTAATAGTTGTCTTAGCTCTGGAATTAAATTTATTTGTAGCTGCTGAACACGTCTGTACTCGTCTAAAGGAATAGTTAGTCCAGAAGCGATTGTCATAAAGTCCTCATAAAACGAGTTAAAGGGCTCTCCCTCCTTCTGCTTTCGTGCACGAATTTCTTCCATAAGGACATCATCGTATTTATGGTCCTGATACTGTTTTTTTTAGTGCTGCACACAAATTTTCCCATACTACCTCAGGGTTCACTTTACGCTATCTCAAATACCATTCTCTTGCTTTACTTGGCATACAATAGCAAATATGGCCTCCTCGGCCAGGCAAAACGAGCCATTAATAAGATCCTCATTTTCATCTAATTTTCATAACGACAAAACATTCACTGTTGCCAGTCATGGGAAATTCACCGCAAGAAGAATGTTGGTCAAATGACAATACTGCCATTAATACAATGCTGGCATATGCAAGTTATCCAACCAATACCCAATTTATAAAAAATTTTTCAAAATCCAATCTTAACGATCGATTTGCCTTTGATTTCAAAGTCGCACTTCAGTCTGTCCGGCCTGTAAATAAACCAAACTTAACGTAAACACAGCTTCCTCTTGACCGAACTTAACGTAAACACAGCTTCCTCTTGACCGAACTTAACGTAAACACAGCTTCCCCCTAGTGACCAAACATATTGCGTATCAATCAATTTGCAATGGTCAGCATAATTGAATTTCACAATGCAGTGAAACAATTTCAGCATTAAGCTGGAATTTCAAAGTTCAAGAAGTTTCAAAAAAGCTTCTGGCCGAGGTTGATTGGATTAAGAATAAGAATTGTAAGAGGGGTCTGATTCGGGCAAAGATCGAGAATGGTTCAATAGAATCCAGAAGTATTAATAAGTGACTTGTAATTGTGAATTAAGTAAAAAAAGTGTAACACCAACTTATATTAAATATATTAATAAAAAATTCTATTTTTTTAATTAATTTGTGATCAACAAATTTAATTGGCGCCCAGCGTGGGCGGTGTCATAAAAGTTCTAAAACAATAATTAACAATAAAAAGTTAACTAAAACGGAACTCGCGCCGCCAACCAACACAAATTTTTAGAGGAAAAATTAAAACATCCTCCTTAATTCATCGACATAAAACAAAGTGATCGTGGAAGGAACTCAATTGGCAAATAATAAATGCAATAACCCAATTGAGATTTCAATATAAAAAGGTGGACTGAAAAACTTAAAACGCATTACAAGAACACTATCAAAAAAATCAGAACTCAAATGAAAAATCAGAACTCAAATAAATAAACCCAACCAAAAACAAATAGCTGAAGAATAATCAACACCAATAATGAAAAAGGAGCAGAAGACAATCCCCATCAATAGAAAAACATATTAAAATTGAAGGAAGACCCCAGCAAAAAAGTTTAACCAGGACCACTGAACGGGATAAAATAATAAAGACTTCTAAAAGGAACAAGGATTCGAAAGGAAAGCATTGTGAGCCAGAAAAAATTAATTAATATTAATACTTTATAAGAAAATTAATATAAAATAAGGTCAGGGTACAATATAATGAAAATAAATTTAAGCTTATTCTTCGTGTGGAGTAGCCGGCGCCAGCAACCTAACAATCGAGCTAATCAACAGATTAATAAAAGTCCAATTAGACAAGGTAACCGAAAGATAGAAGGAATTGAAGGACAGTTAATAGCTAACAGAAACTACTTTAGAGATGATAAAATCCGTACCAAAATTCACCGGAGAAATAACACAATATGTAAGCTGAAGGGAGGAGGCAGAAACTGCCATGGGCTTATATAAAATCGAAAGCGAACAATACTTTATCGCTTTAACAATTCTTAGAAATAAAATCATGGGAGCAGCACATGATGCTCTTACCAACCATGGTACCGTTCTAAATTTCCAAGCAATACTTGCTAGATTGGATTTTGTCTACAACGATAAAAGGCCAATACATATCTGTGAATCTCAGTTAAACTTTCGAGCACAATTCGCAAACAAGTATTATGGGTTCAGAATCGAAAATAAAATTCAGGGAAATACCCTGAGGCTCAATCCGCTAAATGCAAGACAATATAATAACACACCAAATAGATCGTATTAATAATCGGAATATTAATCAGAATAGTAATTGACCTCAACACGGAAATCAGGGTCCAAATAATAACTGGAATTCCAATTACAATTCAAAGACACAAAACCAGCAAGAACCCATGGAAGTAGATAGTTCTTGGAAGAATCAGAATCGCCAAGATAATAATTACAATCTCCCGGGCAATAATTTTAGCACTGGGTATTAACGGGCAAAACTATAATAATTTTCCACAAAGAAATTATTGTATTCAAGCCCATGCTCAAAAAAGTGTACCGCCAGCCCCATTAAAAAGGGTAGCGACCGGGACAGAAAGAGATGAGAATTAACAATATTGACGAGAACCATTTTTTAGAGCAGAACCCCTCAGAGAAATGCCACACATATTCAGAAAAGATAGAAAAACAAAAAGGGAACTGAAAATATTAATTGATACAGGAGCCTTATCCTGTTACATCAGAAGGGGAATATATGAGAATAGGAAGGAATTACCAATTTACAAAAGAGTATCGATGATTCTCTTTAACCATGGTACCTTTTGCCACGCCCACTCAAACGCCCACAAAGCGCCCAAAACTGTCATCTCCACACTTTTGAAAAACGTTGTGATATTTTTTCACTTTTTTATATACACGTATCTTGTATATTTATATAAATTTGCCAAACAAATTTTTTTGCCACGCCCACTCCAATGCCTTCAAACCGCACAAAACTCTCACGCCCACAATTTTAAAAAATTTGTAAGTTATTTTTCATTTAATTATTTTTTTTCCCAATTTCTATCGATATTCCGGAAAATTTTGAAATTTCTCGTTTGCACTTTCACTAGCTGGGTAACGGGTATCTGAAAGTCGGGGAACTCGACTATAGCAATCTATCTTGTTTCATATTATTAGTATTTACAATAATAATTATATTATTATTTTTTTAGTATCGTTATAAATATAGCACTAGTGTACTGGAGACGTATATTCAAGGAAACAAAGTTCCATTTTCATTTCTTTTGATGTTGATTGTGCAGTTTATTACAATTGTAACGGAACGCGCCATTTATCTACGAAAAGCACTTATATATAAAATATGTTTTCACTTTATCTCAATTGTGGGTATTCATATTTGGATGTTCTTCTTGGTGCCGTATATAACGGCACACAGTTTTGGGGAAACTGCCCCTGTTTTATTTTATTTAATAAAATGCCTTCATATGTTACTATCTGCATACCAAATAAGATGTGGTTACCCAAAACGAATTTTGGGTAATGTATTTACAAAAGGATATTCGTTGGTAAACTATATAGCTTTTAAAATGTAAATTGCGTTAAAAATTATTCCCAAATATTGATAGAAATTCCTGTAAGAGAAATGGCACTTAACAATTTATTTAAGCAACAGTTTTTTATATTGCGGGTAACATAATACAAAAGAACTCTTATAAATTTTTAATTGAAAAACTAAAAAAATCTTTAAGGGGCTATATCCACCTGTAAATAACAAACACACTTTTGTTTTATTATTTGAGAAAATAATCCGTTGAGTTGATGAGTATGCTCCTGACAAATTTATGCAATTGTCGTGGGTTGTCGATTACAAGTATTGATTGGACTGAAACTATTGTAGAGTTCAACCTCTCAAACTGTCCATTTGCATGAGGAAGGCCCGTGGTGATAATCTGGTGTTTAATGAATTCGTTAATACAAAATGCAGATCGTCTGTCAGATATTATGTGACTGGGATTGCAAAAATGTAACTTTGCCGTTGAAATCTTACAGTGGCATTTCATGTAGATGCCGAAAAAAAAAACAGAATTTGATGAAACAGACGATTACTGTTAATATGTGATTTAATTGCTTGTGATTGACTCTAGAGGTAACTCTCTATGTGGTAAGTTTGTAGAGGGTGCTCATCTGTGCTCAGTGGATGAAGTTTGTACAGAAGCTTGAGCATTTCTGAATACACGTATGCATCTCTTCTTCATTTTTTGAAATGTGGTCGTGCTCTTGTGCTGTTTTGATCGTAGGTTTTAGCAATGTTTACCTTAATTTCTTTTCGGATCAAATTTAGCTGATCTGTTCTGGCCAATATATTTTCAGATTCGCCTAACAGCTGAAAATTCTTTAAAAGGTCGTAATGCTTATCATGAGTTGCCACATCGAATCCGTATAAGGCAAAATACGGAGAACAACCAATGATCTGATGGTGAATGAATGTGCAGATCCCATTCGGTGTGATCCGAAAGAAAGCCTCTAATGCCTGCAATTAAGGATGTATTAAACATTTCTGAGGCATTTGATTGGGGAGAATATAAAACCGTATAAACATGCTTCACTCCCAATGAAGTCAACCAAGCACTGAAATCAGACGATTTAAATTGAACTCCATTGTCTCTTAAAAAACAGCGCGGTACTCTATATGTTAAAAATATATGATCATGCAGAAATTTTTCTATAGGGACCGTATTAAATTTTTTCAATGGGCACAGCCAATGAAATCTTGAAAGGTGATCAACCACTATGAGCAACCACTCGTTTGCTCCTCGGATAGGGACCTAAAATATCTACATATAAGCGTCCAAATGGCCTGTCAGATATGATTGGCTTACCCATAGGAGGCTTTAAGGATTGATTTGGTGCCTTAGTGAATTTACACTCATTACAAGCGCGAACATACGAGCGCACCTGTGACACCATGCCTGGCCAATAAAAGTTACGCCGTATAAGCTCCAAAGTCTTAGCCATGCCACCATGGGTGGTAACTACCGACTCGTGAGCCCGACGAATGACACTTTTGGGTATCCATAACTTCCATTCCTGCTGCATACCTAAATCTGTGCCATCTTCATGTTTAGTTCGAATATATAAGTATTTACCTACTACTTTTATATCTAGATAATTTCCTTCCGAAGTTTCTGATTCATTTCTCTTTTTCGGACATAATTTTCCGCATTAAAACATGCAGAGTCGAGATAAATTTCTGGCTCAATCAGCTCAATGGCTGACACCTCCTCTACGTGCATTCTTGAAAGGGCGTTTGGTACTACCTCTCCTTTGGCTTATAGAGAAGCTATAGCCCTGCAAACGCATAGATCATCTAGCCGACCTTCCTTTACGATTCGGCTGTCGCATAAGCCATAGTAAACTAGCATGGTCTGTTATGAGCTCAAATTCTTGGAGCTCCGAATAACACCTAAACTTTTCAATTGCCAACACAGCCGCCAACGTTCAGTAACGCTATAATTGCGTTGTGCCGTGTTTAATTTTTTGGACATAAATGCCACTGGGATGCACTAACACAGCATCCACCCCATAATCGCTTGCGTCGGAATTTACAAAGAATTTCTTGGAGAAATCTGGGCTTTGAAGGACCGGACACAGGCTTAATAACGAGCCTCATCGGAGAGCTACAAGAACTCTTCGATGACTTAATGACGTCTTCTGACAATATTCAACATTCATCCACCTCTACCGACGTAGATATCATGGCTTAAAAGGGATGTTTTTTATAGGAAATAAATTAATTACGCTCTCTTATCGCTTTTCTTGGGATAAAGAAAAAAGAAATTTTTTAAGATTAGTAAAGGTACTATCTACCCTTGGATTAGAAGTATCAATGCTAGATATTACACCTGGTGCTAACTGAAAAATTCTCCAAAAATCTATCCCTAAGATGGAATAACATAAAAATCGACACGTTTTGTTAATCTACATCCGTGCTTATACCACCAGTTATTTGGTGGCTGCTTCCATCAGCTGTTTTGACACGATCATCTGTCTGGGTGTCTACAACCGAAGATACAAGCAGTTTAGCGCGCATTTAATCCTATGCCAGAAATTTCGCATCCGAAGAGTGTTCCGTTTTGTAACACGATCAAGGGAAGTTACTTCTGAAAATATATTTGCTCTGATCTGGTTATAATGAGCTTATCTCTCATGATATGGTTTTATTTGACGTAGTAAAAGAATGTCCGAGTGTGGATGTGGAGATGCCTGTTTTAAAAGTACAGGTATCTGCCGTGGGCAATCTGATTCTTCAGATTGATATTCATTTGCGGATTCTAGTTTTGGGCCATTCGCCTGCCGTCGACGAATGAGCCCTTCTTGGAGTTTTCCGCTCTCTTAAGGCATGTTGGGCATTGAGGTTCATAGAAATATTTTGCTCCGCAACCATAAAAAAGATTCTTCGTTCTGCGCGGCACATGTCCCAAGCGTGTCCTCTCTGGAAAGTTGCAAAGCCTCTACAGATACAGACTCCGTCTCTGAGGCCGACTGTAAGGACTCTTCAGTATCCGCAGCAGCAACGAGTCTTTTAATCACCCTCGGTGGAATATTGACCTTGCTGGATTGCTTGAAATCCGCATCTCCTAGCAGCATTTCACGTTTCTGGACCAGTTGTCGCAGATGAGCAACAGAATGGATGGAGATGTATAGTAATAGTTGTCTTAGCTCTGGAATTAAATTTATTTGTAGCTGCTGAACACGTCTGTACTCGTCTAAAGGAATAGTTAGTCCAGAAGCGATTGTCATAAAGTCCTCATAAAACGAGTTAAAGGGCTCTCCCTCCTTCTGCTTTCGTGCACGAATTTCTTCCATAAGGACATCATCGTATTTATGGTCCTGATACTGTTTTTTTTAGTGCTGCACACAAATTTTCCCATACTACCTCAGGGTTCACTTTACGCTATCTCAAATACCATTCTCTTGCTTTACTTGGCATACAATAGCAAAATCACCGTTTAGGCTGCTCTTACCAAAGATACTAGAATAATTAGATGCGTAACGCCATAAGATTATTTTGCACACGATTTTTTCGGGCTGGCTCTAGAGCTGGCTCCAGGCTCTCTTGAATTTTTATTCAATAGTAAGAGAGAGTGCCAGCAGGTCTCTTGTACGCATGCAGCGACAGCCGATCACTGTATGTGTGCACACGTATGCTCATATATTGTAAATTTGACAAAATATGCCCTTCACTTTAGAAGTTTATGGACTTTCAATCTATATTTTTTGTACTCTGGCAATCGAGTACAAAGTACTCGTAAGTAACAAGTAAAAACTCTAATTTTGCATTGCCTTAACATGATTATTATTTAATTACATTATAGAAATGGTGATAGGTGAATAAATGTACATAATAAAACCTAATTAATTTCATAAATTACTTTATACTAGAAAATATGTCGTTAGAGTATTCAGCTTACGACGTGGAAAATTTATTTGATCTTAGTGATTTTTAGGTGCGCTGGTCCTGCCTCAAGAATTCAATTTTGCAGTGCACAGGTTGCATATGTTTTTTAACTATTTACTAGTAAACAAGTACAAAAATATGCATACTTCTGTAAATGATCAATTTTCAGTATTTGAAATGCAAATATTATTTTGTTGAATTTTTGTTTGTGTGGGTAAAAAAGCGTGCCAAATGTATTCTTTCTTCTTTAAGTTCCTCTTAATTCGTTTGCTTAAAGCTGACAAATACAGAGTGCTCCCCGTTTGCTACTGTTTCTCGAAATTTTAATAATATAAAATCATTTTTAAATTTAAAAGAATTGATTTTCTGATTTATTAAAGCACAATTATTGTGCTAAGTAGTGCAAAATAAAAATTTTAGAAGTGTACATATTTTCCTAATTTGTCGCGCCTATATTACGTTGTGCTGGTACTGCTGCTTTTCGATAAAGGCTTGAACTTTTGAATATAACATTAATTGTTTTATGTAAAAAAATTGGCTTTGGCCGACAAAAAAGATCAAATATTAGTGGGAACAAGTGCAGGAGCGATTACCCCGCTTTTAAATTGTTTCCTGAAAAGGATCCAACAATTTTAATGAAATGGGCGGAAAGTGCCAATTTACAGAAGATTGTGTGGCGAGCACTTTATCACTGTTTTTATGCCAAGATCATTTCTCGATAGATGATATTGGCGTAAAATATCTAAGGAAAGGAACAATTCCAGATCGCAACCTAATTAAATATGAGAGTTGCAAATATGATGATATTGATTTCAATGCTGTAAGATCGCCTCCACAAAAAAGATGTCGTTCACAGTCCCCTGGTGAAGTTTGTCGTCAGTGCTATAAAAACACGAAAACATAAAAAAAAGTGTGGCCTTTATAAAATTGTCTGATGAAAGACAAATTCGAATTAGAATGCTGAGAAGAGAAAATTCAAATTTGAAACGAAAGGTGATTAGGTTGGAATCAAAGTCCGAAAAAAACCTACTTTCTCAAATTGACAAAATTAATTTAATGGGAAATGAAAAAATATTTTCGAAAATGCTTCTTAAGGAAAAAAAAGGGCACAAATACAAGATGGAATGATTCGGAAAAATTGTTTGCTCAGAGCATATATTACAGGTCCACTTCAACATATACGTTTTTAAGGGACTCGCTAAAATTAAATTTTCCCAGTCCATCATCGTTACAAAAGTGGAACAGCATAAAAAAATTACAGCCGGGAGACAACGAATGTTTGTACTCAGCCATTAAATAAACCATTAAAGAAATGAATGATCAGAAATGATCAGAGATCAGTAACGAGAATGACTAAATTAACAAGAAGTCACGTTAATCCAACTAGGTTTAAGCTTATGCAAGTATGTCTGGAAACTCAGACGCTTAGTCACACTGTTGCAGCGGCAATTAAGACTTGAAATCAAAACAAGCAATTTCATCGCAATAGTCCCGAAGTTGCAGCCTCAACGGCTGCATTTGTCCAAAAATTTAATGATTACTTTGATTGCTTGAATAGCAGAGTTTTAACTGACAAAAACCCCATGAAATGTGCGCTACAATTTAACAACACTGTTTGAAATAACCTGAAGGAAATGCAGGAATATCTAAGAAACGTTAAATATCACGGGAGGAGTATATATTGTCTTGATGGCTTGATCCAAACTACTGAAGCTATATTTGGACTCGTCAAAGATACATTTAGGGACCACACGTACCATTTTTTCTTTTTAACTAGTAGAGTTAACCAGGATCCCCTTGAAAATATATTTGCGTGCGTTCGAGTAAAAGGTGGTAACTGTAGAAATCCTTCAGTTAACGAATTTAATATAATAATTGCCAAACTAATATCCCTACACATTTTTAAATTTTCTCAAAAGTCCAATTGCGAATCAGATAATGATGTTATGTTGCCAATAGAGTTCGATTAAATTATATATCAGCCTTGCGTTGAAAAAAAGAAAATACAGCAAGAATATTCTGTATAATTTTCAGAAAATGTACAAGGCAATGAGAGGTACTTTGACCAAAATATGGATGATTTTTTGTGCAATGATGTACCCATTGAATTAACTTCGAGTAGATATTTTGTTGGATATATTGCTAAGGGATCCAGTTGCGGTAAATGCAGATCGTTGATCTTAACAGACAGCGGGCATTTAACAGCTCCATCCGAGCTTTTCATGCATAAGAAAAACTACCCGATAGAATGGGACTTTGGAAAACTAAAGACACCATCTTTTTTTATTATCGAAATACACAATAAAGTTTTTGAATAATTTTTAATAATAATAAAAAGCAATTGTGTTGTAAAGAACTGCACTGAGTGCACAAATGAAAGTATCGATTTCTCATTATGATTTCACTTAAATAATGAATGTTATGTGTGCATCAAATTGATCTTTTAAACAAACTCATACAAGTTTTACTCTTTATACATTGCAAATGGGCTGTGATAGCTGATAGAAAAAAACTAAACTCAGCATTCTATTAAATCAATGAAAAAAAAGGGTGATAATTCATACATGATAAAAAATATTTAAGTAATTGACGATTGAAAATAAATATAAATAAATACAAAAAATATATCGAAACGCAATAGTTAGAAGACTGGAAACTAGGCATAAACTTTGACCAAAACATTAATAAAATTCGTTTCATAGATCAAACTAGGTTTCGGACCGAAAATCGTCTTTTAGCCCAAGTACGCACACATACACATATTCTTGCTTACTGTTTTCACTCACCCAAGCAAGTAAATTCTATTTTTAGATTTTTAAGCTCTCAATTTTACGCGATCGTGGAGAGAGCAATTATTGCCGCCACCAAAAAGTGGATGCATAGTGCAAAACCAATGTATTCCCGTTACTCATCTTGTTATTCTAATGTCTTTGCTCTTACTCTGTATAAAAACTCGTGAACTGTTCCGTCGTATTTTAATCCCCAACCCTGAATGACTCAACCCTTTCTCTGGACTCAACATTGTGTTCGAGCGCGTATTACTCGGCCTTGCCGAAGCTATACTAGTGTGAGACGCACGGATATGGAAGTTGCCGAGAAATATTAGGAAAATCTAAGCCGTTTGATAGGCTTAGGTTGTCAAATTTGGCTTGTATGAGATGTTCAATCATACTAAAAATTCTGTCATAATCGATTTCTCTAAAATGATATGCAGGCGGATCGAAAATTCACGGCTGATAGCGAATATTTATATTTCGACCTCAACCACCCCTAGGCTGTCGACTTTGGGTGGATCGTTGGCTGATCGTTGTGACTCATTTAAGTCAGTTGCCCCCATCTTCTCATCTACTTGATGGTTTAGGGCTACCCCAGTATCGGGTTTTCCTTTACTTTTGGAATAGCCCCTTTACAAGTACTTGCTTGAGGCTCTAGTTGTGCTGAGTAATGCAAGTCCTGTATTACCCCAGGTGCTTTGCACTCAGGACACTCTGGATATTTTTCTAGATGATACACGATACACTGATTGTTAAATCTATGTCCACATTCAGTTTTAACTATGTGTTCTGTTGCCAGCAGATACTCTAAACAAAGATTGCAAGTACCTTCAGGCTCTCCTGCAGATGCATGTACCTGCAAGTCCTCTCTACTGCGTGCTAAAAGTTTATACTTTAAAAGTTCCGAAAAATTGTATTATTATTATTTTTTTTTGTTAGTTTATCATAAAATGTTTATTTATTATTATTTATTATTTCAGTATTGGTGTTTCTCTTCATTATTGTGAATGCGTTAGTCTATTGGTAAGTTTACTTCGCTTCCTATTTAGTGAAAAAGTGGGCCATATTTATATTTGAAAAATATGCTTCCTGCTCTATTTTATAATCCCATTGTGAATTAATTTCCAGAATTTACTTTAAAATGAATAATTATTTCCGATCACTGTGCAATATTCTCTGTCGGATATTCTCTGAGACACGGTCCTTAGGAATATAGTTCCAGACAGATGCTTTTAATTGATAATTTCCCGACAACTAATTTGAGCATTTCGGATCTAAGGAGTGGACGAATTTTTTCGGTCAATGCCAAAAATCGTTTTTCCTATTCTTCCGCTTCGAAAACTAAATCTGTTTGTTACTATAGCATATGCACTTGGGATAAGTGAAGCCGCGATCGCCTAATTTTTCAAGTAATTGTTAGCAGTCTATTATCCGACGCTAACTTGCAATTTAACAAACTCGGTATTAATAAAGGCTTGATAGATTTCGCCTTCTAGTTAAATGTACCTGGTAGTTTCTGCGATGCCCAACGTTGGGCGCCAAATTCTATATTGTAACATCCAATGATTGAGTGGTGAGATCTTCGCTAAATTGTTGGTCGATTGGGACCCTGGTTTCAGCTAGCTTACAATCCGCATTAACCCCGTTGGCCAAATAATAAAGCCCTCACTCGATCAGAAAGCCACATTTAATTTATTTTATAGTCCCGTGCCTATTACGTAGATGAACAAGATTTATAATTAATGCATACAAAAATTTAACAGAAAGAACGAAATTTTGAGAGCTCATGGGTGTATGATACCGCTATGCCAGTATATCTAAAGCAAATGAGGTTAGTTTTTTTGTTCCATTTTTGTTTCTTTATTTCCAATTTCGGTTGCTAACTTTAATTGAATTTACTTAATACCAATTTGTTTTCTTTCCTAATTCATGTCTTCAATTTTTCCTATTTCTTTCTTAAATTTCTGTAATTTCGTTTAATCCTACCTTTTATTTCTGTTTCACTAATTTAATTTCTCTAAACTTTTGTTGAATGTAACTTTCAATTTCTTGTCTTTCACTTTTAATTTGCTCCTCTCAATTCTTTAATTTTCTTTATGTAGGGATTGTGCAATTTATAGGGTATTATGTATGTATGTACTTGTTGATATATGTTCACATAAGCAAGTGTAAATACAAATAAAATAATAAATTCACTTACCCAAATCCATCCTACGGGCCCAGAGGAATTGTTGTTGGGATTTAATTATTCTGATTTAATTCACTAAAAAATTTACACTTGTGCACATATACATTATATATATTCTTGTAAGGTATATTACCAAATAAAATACCTAGCCTCCCAAAAAATATTAAGTAATGTCAAAACTAAAAATATTATTAATCAACAAATAAGAAAAAAAATGAATAGAAATGAAAATAAAAAGTATGAAAATTTAAATTAAAGGCCGGGTAAACTAATTCTTTGTTTGGTTCCTTCTTTTTCTCATTTGCTCATGCTAATGCTACTTCTGGTTTTCTGCATCATTTTGTATATTTATATATTTAAGTTTGTGCATCACTATTTATGTATGTTGCATTTTGTATAAATTCTTTAACTATAGTTGTTTTGTAGTTGCACTGGTATCTATAACCTTCATATTTATAGTTGTATATGTGTTTGTGTATATGGATGTAGATATACATCCATATACATCGCTACTCGCCAAGGTTTTTTCCGTTTTCCAAAAGAAAGGTGTGCAGATCTGGCGAGTGTGCAGCTCATTTTCTGCACAGAACTCCGATCTAAGTCACTGTGGAGCACTATCCGCAGAGACGTGCACTCTAACAGCCGTGTCGCTCCGCTGCCCGTGGCAATGTGGACGCTAGATTTGCCTCCTATATTTAAAAAAATGTTACACATCACTTTTCAAACTTTAACTTGACTCTTTTTTTTTTATTTTACAAACCCACGTTTTTCTTGAAGATAAAAAAACTCTTTAGGCAGACTCTACTGCTGATCGTTGCGACGGCCAAAAGAGAAAAGAACTCTATGAGGGACTAAGTGCCTCTCGAGCAGTGCAAAGCTACCATGAAACTTAAAGCTCTAATTGGAGATTTGCCGTGATTAAAGTTGCATTAGAGTCGGCTGATAATGACTCCGATTTATCGAGATAGCAACCGTTTCAAGAATGTGTTATTTTTTCTGGAAAATTCAAATTCAAATTCATCGTTTTTAGGAGTTAAGCGTATTATTCAACAAAATCGTTTTTTTTAATACAATTGGCTGTACATTACATTTTATTTAGTTATTTAGTTATTTAGTTATTTAGTTATTTAGTTATTTAGTTATTTAGTTATTTAGTTATTTAGTTATTTAGTTATTTAGTTATTTAGTTATTTAGTTATTTAGTTATTTAGTTATTTAGTTATTTAGTTATTTAGTTATTTAGTTATTTAGTTATTTAGTTATTTAGTTATTTAGTTATTTAGTTATTTAGTTATTTAGTTATTTAGTTATTTAGTTATTTAGTTATTTAGTTATTTAGTTATTTAGTTATTTAGTTATTTAGTTATTTAGTTATTTAGTTATTTAGTTATTTAGTTATTTAGTTATTTAGTTATTTAGTTATTTAGTTATTTAGTTATTTAGTTATTTAGTTATTTAGTTATTTAGTTATTTAGTTATTTAGTTATTTAGTTATTTAGTTATTTAGTTATTTAGTTATTTAGTTATTTAGTTATTTAGTTATTTAGTTATTTAGTTATTTAGTTATTTAGTTATTTAGTTATTTAGTTATTTAGTTATTTAGTTATTTAGTTATTTAGTTATTTAGTTATTTAGTTATTTAGTTATTTAGTTATTTAGTTATTTAGTTATTTAGTTATTTAGTTATTTAGTTATTTAGTTATTTAGTTATTTAGTTATTTAGTTATTTAGTTATTTAGTTATTTAGTTATTTAGTTATTTAGTTATTTAGTTATTTAGTTATTTAGTTATTTAGTTATTTAGTTATTTAGTTATTTAGTTATTTAGTTATTTAGTTATTTAGTTATTTAGTTATTTAGTTATTTAGTTATTTAGTTATTTAGTTATTTAGTTATTTAGTTATTTAGTTATTTAGTTATTTAGTTATTTAGTTATTTAGTTATTTAGTTATTTAGTTATTTAGTTATTTAGTTATTTAGTTATTTAGTTATTTAGTTATTTAGTTATTTAGTTATTTAGTTATTTAGTTATTTAGTTATTTAGTTATTTAGTTATTTAGTTATTTAGTTATTTAGTTATTTAGTTATTTAGTTATTTAGTTATTTAGTTATTTAGTTATTTAGTTATTTAGTTATTTAGTTATTTAGTTATTTAGTTATTTAGTTATTTAGTTATTTAGTTATTTAGTTATTTAGTTATTTAGTTATTTAGTTATTTAGTTATTTAGTTATTTAGTTATTTAGTTATTTAGTTATTTAGTTATTTAGTTATTTAGTTATTTAGTTATTTAGTTATTTAGTTATTTAGTTATTTAGTTATTTAGTTATTTACTTATTTACTTATTTAGTTATTTAGTTATTTAGTTATTTAGTTATTTAGTTATTTAGTTATTTAGTTATTTAGTTATTTAGTTATTTAGTTATTTAGTTATTTAGTTATTTAGTTATTTAGTTATTTAGTTATTTAGTTATTTAGTTATTTAGTTATTTAGTTATTTAGTTATTTAGTTATTTAGTTATTTAGTTATTTAGTTATTTAGTTATTTAGTTATTTAGTTATTTAGTTATTTAGTTATTTAGTTATTTAGTTATTTAGTTATTTAGTTATTTAGTTATTTAGTTATTTAGTTATTTAGTTATTTAGTTATTTAGTTATTTAGTTATTTAGTTATTTAGTTATTTAGTTATTTAGTTATTTAGTTATTTAGTTATTTAGTTATTTAGTTATTTAGTTATTTAGTTATTTAGTTATTTAGTTATTTAGTTATTTAGTTATTTAGTTATTTAGTTATTTAGTTATTTAGTTATTTAGTTATTTAGTTATTTAGTTATTTAGTTATTTAGTTATTTAGTTATTTAGTTATTTAGTTATTTAGTTATTTAGTTATTTAGTTATTTAGTTATTTAGTTATTTAGTTATTTAGTTATTTAGTTATTTAGTTATTTAGTTATTTAGTTATTTAGTTATTTAGTTATTTAGTTATTTAGTTATTTAGTTATTTAGTTATTTAGTTATTTAGTTATTTAGTTATTTAGTTATTTAGTTATTTAGTTATTTAGTTATTTAGTTATTTAGTTATTTAGTTATTTAGTTATTTAGTTATTTAGTTATTTAGTTATTTAGTTATTTAGTTATTTAGTTATTTAGTTATTTAGTTATTTAGTTATTTAGTTATTTAGTTATTTAGTTATTTAGTTATTTAGTTATTTAGTTATTTAGTTATTTAGTTATTTAGTTATTTAGTTATTTAGTTATTTAGTTATTTAGTTATTTAGTTATTTAGTTATTTAGTTATTTAGTTATTTAGTTATTTAGTTATTTAGTTATTTAGTTATTTAGTTATTTAGTTATTTAGTTATTTAGTTATTTAGTTATTTAGTTATTTAGTTATTTAGTTATTTAGTTATTTAGTTATTTAGTTATTTAGTTATTTAGTTATTTAGTTATTTAGTTATTTAGTTATTTAGTTATTTAGTTATTTAGTTATTTAGTTATTTAGTTATTTAGTTATTTAGTTATTTAGTTATTTAGTTATTTAGTTATTTAGTTATTTAGTTATTTAGTTATTTAGTTATTTAGTTATTTAGTTATTTAGTTATTTAGTTATTTAGTTATTTAGTTATTTAGTTATTTAGTTATTTAGTTATTTAGTTATTTAGTTATTTAGTTATTTAGTTATTTAGTTATTTAGTTATTTAGTTATTTAGTTATTTAGTTATTTAGTTATTTAGTTATTTAGTTATTTAGTTATTTAGTTATTTAGTTATTTAGTTATTTAGTTATTTAGTTATTTAGTTATTTAGTTATTTAGTTATTTAGTTATTTAGTTATTTAGTTATTTAGTTATTTAGTTATTTAGTTATTTAGTTATTTAGTTATTTAGTTATTTAGTTATTTAGTTATTTAGTTATTTAGTTATTTAGTTATTTAGTTATTTAGTTATTTAGTTATTTAGTTATTTAGTTATTTAGTTATTTAGTTATTTAGTTATTTAGTTATTTAGTTATTTAGTTATTTAGTTATTTAGTTATTTAGTTATTTAGTTATTTAGTTATTTAGTTATTTAGTTATTTAGTTATTTAGTTATTTAGTTATTTAGTTATTTAGTTATTTAGTTATTTAGTTATTTAGTTATTTAGTTATTTAGTTATTTAGTTATTTAGTTATTTAGTTATTTAGTTATTTAGTTATTTAGTTATTTAGTTATTTAGTTATTTAGTTATTTAGTTATTTAGTTATTTAGTTATTTAGTTATTTAGTTATTTAGTTATTTAGTTATTTAGTTATTTAGTTATTTAGTTATTTAGTTATTTAGTTATTTAGTTATTTAGTTATTTAGTTATTTAGTTATTTAGTTATTTAGTTATTTAGTTATTTAGTTATTTAGTTATTTAGTTATTTAGTTATTTAGTTATTTAGTTATTTAGTTATTTAGTTATTTAGTTATTTAGTTATTTAGTTATTTAGTTATTTAGTTATTTAGTTATTTAGTTATTTAGTTATTTAGTTATTTAGTTATTTAGTTATTTAGTTATTTAGTTATTTAGTTATTTAGTTATTTAGTTATTTAGTTATTTAGTTATTTAGTTATTTAGTTATTTAGTTATTTAGTTATTTAGTTATTTAGTTATTTAGTTATTTAGTTATTTAGTTATTTAGTTATTTAGTTATTTAGTTATTTAGTTATTTAGTTATTTAGTTATTTAGTTATTTAGTTATTTAGTTATTTAGTTATTTAGTTATTTAGTTATTTAGTTATTTAGTTATTTAGTTATTTAGTTATTTAGTTATTTAGTTATTTAGTTATTTAGTTATTTAGTTATTTAGTTATTTAGTTATTTAGTTATTTAGTTATTTAGTTATTTAGTTATTTAGTTATTTAGTTATTTAGTTATTTAGTTATTTAGTTATTTAGTTATTTAGTTATTTAGTTATTTAGTTATTTAGTTATTTAGTTATTTAGTTATTTAGTTATTTAGTTATTTAGTTATTTAGTTATTTAGTTATTTAGTTATTTAGTTATTTAGTTATTTAGTTATTTAGTTATTTAGTTATTTAGTTATTTAGTTATTTAGTTATTTAGTTATTTAGTTATTTAGTTATTTAGTTATTTAGTTATTTAGTTATTTAGTTATTTAGTTATTTAGTTATTTAGTTATTTAGTTATTTAGTTATTTAGTTATTTAGTTATTTAGTTATTTAGTTATTTAGTTATTTAGTTATTTAGTTATTTAGTTATTTAGTTATTTAGTTATTTAGTTATTTAGTTATTTAGTTATTTAGTTATTTAGTTATTTAGTTATTTAGTTATTTAGTTATTTAGTTATTTAGTTATTTAGTTATTTAGTTATTTAGTTATTTAGTTATTTAGTTATTTAGTTATTTAGTTATTTAGTTATTTAGTTATTTAGTTATTTAGTTATTTAGTTATTTAGTTATTTAGTTATTTAGTTATTTAGTTATTTAGTTATTTAGTTATTTAGTTATTTAGTTATTTAGTTATTTAGTTATTTAGTTATTTAGTTATTTAGTTATTTAGTTATTTAGTTATTTAGTTATTTAGTTATTTAGTTATTTAGTTATTTAGTTATTTAGTTATTTAGTTATTTAGTTATTTAGTTATTTAGTTATTTAGTTATTTAGTTATTTAGTTATTTAGTTATTTAGTTATTTAGTTATTTAGTTATTTAGTTATTTAGTTATTTAGTTATTTAGTTATTTAGTTATTTAGTTATTTAGTTATTTAGTTATTTAGTTATTTAGTTATTTAGTTATTTAGTTATTTAGTTATTTAGTTATTTAGTTATTTAGTTATTTAGTTATTTAGTTATTTAGTTATTTAGTTATTTAGTTATTTAGTTATTTAGTTATTTAGTTATTTAGTTATTTAGTTATTTAGTTATTTAGTTATTTAGTTATTTAGTTATTTAGTTATTTAGTTATTTAGTTATTTAGTTATTTAGTTATTTAGTTATTTAGTTATTTAGTTATTTAGTTATTTAGTTATTTAGTTATTTAGTTATTTAGTTATTTAGTTATTTAGTTATTTAGTTATTTAGTTATTTAGTTATTTAGTTATTTAGTTATTTAGTTATTTAGTTATTTAGTTATTTAGTTATTTAGTTATTTAGTTATTTAGTTATTTAGTTATTTAGTTATTTAGTTATTTAGTTATTTAGTTATTTAGTTATTTAGTTATTTAGTTATTTAGTTATTTAGTTATTTAGTTATTTAGTTATTTAGTTATTTAGTTATTTAGTTATTTAGTTATTTAGTTATTTAGTTATTTAGTTATTTAGTTATTTAGTTATTTAGTTATTTAGTTATTTAGTTATTTAGTTATTTAGTTATTTAGTTATTTAGTTATTTAGTTATTTAGTTATTTAGTTATTTAGTTATTTAGTTATTTAGTTATTTAGTTATTTAGTTATTTAGTTATTTAGTTATTTAGTTATTTAGTTATTTAGTTATTTAGTTATTTAGTTATTTAGTTATTTAGTTATTTAGTTATTTAGTTATTTAGTTATTTAGTTATTTAGTTATTTAGTTATTTAGTTATTTAGTTATTTAGTTATTTAGTTATTTAGTTATTTAGTTATTTTAGTTATTTAGTTATTTAGTTATTTAGTTATTTAGTTATTTAGTTATTTAGTTATTTAGTTATTTAGTTATTTAGTTATTTAGTTATTTAGTTATTTAGTTATTTAGTTATTTAGTTATTTAGTTATTTAGTTATTTAGTTATTTAGTTATTTAGTTATTTAGTTATTTAGTTATTTAGTTATTTAGTTATTTAGTTATTTAGTTATTTAGTTATTTAGTTATTTAGTTATTTAGTTATTTAGTTATTTAGTTATTTAGTTATTTAGTTATTTAGTTATTTAGTTATTTAGTTATTTAGTTATTTAGTTATTTAGTTATTTAGTTATTTAGTTATTTAGTTATTTAGTTATTTAGTTATTTAGTTATTTAGTTATTTAGTTATTTAGTTATTTAGTTATTTAGTTATTTAGTTATTTAGTTATTTAGTTATTTAGTTATTTAGTTATTTAGTTATTTAGTTATTTAGTTATTTAGTTATTTAGTTATTTAGTTATTTAGTTATTTAGTTATTTAGTTATTTAGTTATTTAGTTATTTAGTTATTTAGTTATTTAGTTATTTAGTTATTTAGTTATTTAGTTATTTAGTTATTTAGTTATTTAGTTATTTAGTTATTTAGTTATTTAGTTATTTAGTTATTTAGTTATTTAGTTATTTAGTTATTTAGTTATTTAGTTATTTAGTTATTTAGTTATTTAGTTATTTAGTTATTTAGTTATTTAGTTATTTAGTTATTTAGTTATTTAGTTATTTAGTTATTTAGTTATTTAGTTATTTAGTTATTTAGTTATTTAGTTATTTAGTTATTTAGTTATTTAGTTATTTAGTTATTTAGTTATTTAGTTATTTAGTTATTTAGTTATTTAGTTATTTAGTTATTTAGTTATTTAGTTATTTAGTTATTTAGTTATTTAGTTATTTAGTTATTTAGTTATTTAGTTATTTAGTTATTTAGTTATTTAGTTATTTAGTTATTTAGTTATTTAGTTATTTAGTTATTTAGTTATTTAGTTATTTAGTTATTTAGTTATTTAGTTATTTAGTTATTTAGTTATTTAGTTATTTAGTTATTTAGTTATTTAGTTATTTAGTTATTTAGTTATTTAGTTATTTAGTTATTTAGTTATTTAGTTATTTAGTTATTTAGTTATTTAGTTATTTAGTTATTTAGTTATTTAGTTATTTAGTTATTTAGTTATTTAGTTATTTAGTTATTTAGTTATTTGTTATTTAGTTATTTAGTTATTTAGTTATTTAGTTATTTAGTTATTTAGTTATTTAGTTATTTAGTTATTTAGTTATTTAGTTATTTAGTTATTTAGTTATTTAGTTATTTAGTTATTTAGTTATTTAGTTATTTAGTTATTTAGTTATTTAGTTATTTAGTTATTTAGTTATTTAGTTATTTAGTTATTTAGTTATTTAGTTATTTAGTTATTTAGTTATTTAGTTATTTAGTTATTTAGTTATTTAGTTATTTAGTTATTTAGTTATTTAGTTATTTAGTTATTTAGTTATTTAGTTATTTAGTTATTTAGTTATTTAGTTATTTAGTTATTTAGTTATTTAGTTATTTAGTTATTTAGTTATTTAGTTATTTAGTTATTTAGTTATTTAGTTATTTAGTTATTTAGTTATTTAGTTATTTAGTTATTTAGTTATTTAGTTATTTAGTTATTTAGTTATTTAGTTATTTAGTTATTTAGTTATTTAGTTATTTAGTTAGTTATTTAGTTATTTAGTTATTTAGTTATTTAGTTATTTAGTTATTTAGTTATTTAGTTATTTAGTTATTTAGTTATTTAGTTATTTAGTTATTTAGTTATTTAGTTATTTAGTTATTTAGTTATTTAGTTATTTAGTTATTTAGTTATTTAGTTATTTAGTTATTTAGTTATTTAGTTATTTAGTTATTTAGTTATTTAGTTATTTAGTTATTTAGTTATTTAGTTATTTAGTTATTTAGTTATTTAGTTATTTAGTTATTTAGTTATTTAGTTATTTAGTTATTTAGTTATTTAGTTATTTAGTTATTTAGTTATTTAGTTATTTAGTTATTTAGTTATTTAGTTATTTAGTTATTTAGTTATTTAGTTATTTAGTTATTTAGTTATTTAGTTATTTAGTTATTTAGTTATTTAGTTATTTAGTTATTTAGTTATTTAGTTATTTAGTTATTTAGTTATTTAGTTATTTAGTTATTTAGTTATTTAGTTATTTAGTTTAGTTATTTAGTTATTTAGTTATTTAGTTATTTAGTTATTTAGTTATTTAGTTATTTAGTTATTTAGTTATTTAGTTATTTAGTTATTTAGTTATTTAGTTATTTAGTTATTTAGTTATTTAGTTATTTAGTTATTTAGTTATTTAGTTATTTAGTTATTTAGTTATTTAGTTATTTAGTTATTTAGTTATTTAGTTATTTAGTTATTTAGTTATTTAGTTATTTAGTTATTTAGTTATTTAGTTATTTAGTTATTTAGTTATTTAGTTATTTAGTTATTTAGTTATTTAGTTATTTAGTTATTTAGTTATTTAGTTATTTAGTTATTTAGTTATTTAGTTATTTAGTTATTTAGTTATTTAGTTATTTAGTTATTTAGTTATTTAGTTATTTAGTTATTTAGTTATTTAGTTATTTAGTTATTTAGTTATTTAGTTATTTAGTTATTTAGTTATTTAGTTATTTAGTTATTTAGTTATTTAGTTATTTAGTTATTTAGTATTTAGTTATTTAGTTATTTAGTTATTTAGTTATTTAGTTATTTAGTTATTTAGTTATTTAGTTATTTAGTTATTTAGTTATTTAGTTATTTAGTTATTTAGTTATTTAGTTATTTAGTTATTTAGTTATTTAGTTATTTAGTTATTTAGTTATTTAGTTATTTAGTTATTTAGTTATTTAGTTATTTAGTTATTTAGTTATTTAGTTATTTAGTTATTTAGTTATTTAGTTATTTAGTTATTTAGTTATTTAGTTATTTAGTTATTTAGTTATTTAGTTATTTAGTTATTTAGTTATTTAGTTATTTAGTTATTTAGTTATTTAGTTATTTAGTTATTTAGTTATTTAGTTATTTAGTTATTTAGTTATTTAGTTATTTAGTTATTTAGTTATTTAGTTATTTAGTTATTTAGTTATTTAGTTATTTAGTTATTTAGTTATTTAGTTATTTAGTTATTTAGTTATTTAGTTATTTAGTTATTTAGTTATTTAGTTATTTTATTTAGTTATTTAGTTATTTAGTTATTTAGTTATTTAGTTATTTAGTTATTTAGTTATTTAGTTATTTAGTTATTTAGTTATTTAGTTATTTAGTTATTTAGTTATTTAGTTATTTAGTTATTTAGTTATTTAGTTATTTAGTTATTTAGTTATTTAGTTATTTAGTTATTTAGTTATTTAGTTATTTAGTTATTTAGTTATTTAGTTATTTAGTTATTTAGTTATTTAGTTATTTAGTTATTTAGTTATTTAGTTATTTAGTTATTTAGTTATTTAGTTATTTAGTTATTTAGTTATTTAGTTATTTAGTTATTTAGTTATTTAGTTATTTAGTTATTTAGTTATTTAGTTATTTAGTTATTTAGTTATTTAGTTATTTAGTTATTTAGTTATTTAGTTATTTAGTTATTTAGTTATTTAGTTATTTAGTTATTTAGTTATTTAGTTATTTAGTTATTTAGTTATTTAGTTATTTAGTTATTTAGTTATTTAGTTAAGTTATTTAGTTATTTAGTTATTTAGTTATTTAGTTATTTAGTTATTTAGTTATTTAGTTATTTAGTTATTTAGTTATTTAGTTATTTAGTTATTTAGTTATTTAGTTATTTAGTTATTTAGTTATTTAGTTATTTAGTTATTTAGTTATTTAGTTATTTAGTTATTTAGTTATTTAGTTATTTAGTTATTTAGTTATTTAGTTATTTAGTTATTTAGTTATTTAGTTATTTAGTTATTTAGTTATTTAGTTATTTAGTTATTTAGTTATTTAGTTATTTAGTTATTTAGTTATTTAGTTATTTAGTTATTTAGTTATTTAGTTATTTAGTTATTTAGTTATTTAGTTATTTAGTTATTTAGTTATTTAGTTATTTAGTTATTTAGTTATTTAGTTATTTAGTTATTTAGTTATTTAGTTATTTAGTTATTTAGTTATTTAGTTATTTAGTTATTTAGTTATTTAGTTATTTAGTTATTTAGTTATTTAGTTATTTAGTTTTTAGTTATTTAGTTATTTAGTTATTTAGTTATTTAGTTATTTAGTTATTTAGTTATTTAGTTATTTAGTTATTTAGTTATTTAGTTATTTAGTTATTTAGTTATTTAGTTATTTAGTTATTTAGTTATTTAGTTATTTAGTTATTTAGTTATTTAGTTATTTAGTTATTTAGTTATTTAGTTATTTAGTTATTTAGTTATTTAGTTATTTAGTTATTTAGTTATTTAGTTATTTAGTTATTTAGTTATTTAGTTATTTAGTTATTTAGTTATTTAGTTATTTAGTTATTTAGTTATTTAGTTATTTAGTTATTTAGTTATTTAGTTATTTAGTTATTTAGTTATTTAGTTATTTAGTTATTTAGTTATTTAGTTATTTAGTTATTTAGTTATTTAGTTATTTAGTTATTTAGTTATTTAGTTATTTAGTTATTTAGTTATTTAGTTATTTAGTTATTTAGTTATTTAGTTATTTAGTTATTTAGTTATTTAGTTATTTATTTAGTTATTTAGTTATTTAGTTATTTAGTTATTT
This sequence comes from Drosophila orena, assembly GCA_005876975.1. Classification (NCBI taxonomy): domain Eukaryota; kingdom Metazoa; phylum Arthropoda; class Insecta; order Diptera; family Drosophilidae; genus Drosophila; species Drosophila orena. The sequence continues at coordinate 3,953 of VCKV01000414.1, read as the reverse complement.
AGTTATTTAGTTATTTAGTTATTTAGTTATTTAGTTATTTAGTTATTTAGTTATTTAGTTATTTAGTTATTTAGTTATTTAGTTATTTAGTTATTTAGTTATTTAGTTATTTAGTTATTTAGTTATTTAGTTATTTAGTTATTTAGTTATTTAGTTATTTAGTTATTTAGTTATTTAGTTATTTAGTTATTTAGTTATTTAGTTATTTAGTTATTTAGTTATTTAGTTATTTAGTTATTTAGTTATTTAGTTATTTAGTTATTTAGTTATTTAGTTATTTAGTTATTTAGTTATTTAGTTATTTAGTTATTTAGTTATTTAGTTATTTAGTTATTTAGTTATTTAGTTATTTAGTTATTTAGTTATTTAGTTATTTAGTTATTTAGTTATTTAGTTATTTAGTTATTTAGTTATTTAGTTATTTAGTTATTTAGTTATTTAGTTATTTAGTTATTTAGTTATTTATTTAGTTATTTAGTTATTTAGTTATTTAGTTATTTAGTTATTTAGTTATTTAGTTATTTAGTTATTTAGTTATTTAGTTATTTAGTTATTTAGTTATTTAGTTATTTAGTTATTTAGTTATTTAGTTATTTAGTTATTTAGTTATTTAGTTATTTAGTTATTTAGTTATTTAGTTATTTAGTTATTTAGTTATTTAGTTATTTAGTTATTTAGTTATTTAGTTATTTAGTTATTTAGTTATTTAGTTATTTAGTTATTTAGTTATTTAGTTATTTAGTTATTTAGTTATTTAGTTATTTAGTTATTTAGTTATTTAGTTATTTAGTTATTTAGTTATTTAGTTATTTAGTTATTTAGTTATTTAGTTATTTAGTTATTTAGTTATTTAGTTATTTAGTTATTTAGTTATTTAGTTATTTAGTTATTTAGTTATTTAGTTATTTAGTTATTTAGTTATTTAGTTATTTAGTTATTTAGTTATTTAGTTATTTAGTTATTTATTTAGTTATTTAGTTATTTAGTTATTTAGTTATTTAGTTATTTAGTTATTTAGTTATTTAGTTATTTAGTTATTTAGTTATTTAGTTATTTAGTTATTTAGTTATTTAGTTATTTAGTTATTTAGTTATTTAGTTATTTAGTTATTTAGTTATTTAGTTATTTAGTTATTTAGTTATTTAGTTATTTAGTTATTTAGTTATTTAGTTATTTAGTTATTTAGTTATTTAGTTATTTAGTTATTTAGTTATTTAGTTATTTAGTTATTTAGTTATTTAGTTATTTAGTTATTTAGTTATTTAGTTATTTAGTTATTTAGTTATTTAGTTATTTAGTTATTTAGTTATTTAGTTATTTAGTTATTTAGTTATTTAGTTATTTAGTTATTTAGTTATTTAGTTATTTAGTTATTTAGTTATTTAGTTATTTAGTTATTTAGTTATTTAGTTATTTAGTTATTTAGTTATTTAGTTATTTAGTTATTTAGTTATGTTATTTAGTTATTTAGTTATTTAGTTATTTAGTTATTTAGTTATTTAGTTATTTAGTTATTTAGTTATTTAGTTATTTAGTTATTTAGTTATTTAGTTATTTAGTTATTTAGTTATTTAGTTATTTAGTTATTTAGTTATTTAGTTATTTAGTTATTTAGTTATTTAGTTATTTAGTTATTTAGTTATTTAGTTATTTAGTTATTTAGTTATTTAGTTATTTAGTTATTTAGTTATTTAGTTATTTAGTTATTTAGTTATTTAGTTATTTAGTTATTTAGTTATTTAGTTATTTAGTTATTTAGTTATTTAGTTATTTAGTTATTTAGTTATTTAGTTATTTAGTTATTTAGTTATTTAGTTATTTAGTTATTTAGTTATTTAGTTATTTAGTTATTTAGTTATTTAGTTATTTAGTTATTTAGTTATTTAGTTATTTAGTTATTTAGTTATTTAGTTATTTAGTTATTTAGTTATTTAGTTATTTAGTTATTTAGTTTAGTTATTTAGTTATTTAGTTATTTAGTTATTTAGTTATTTAGTTATTTAGTTATTTAGTTATTTAGTTATTTAGTTATTTAGTTATTTAGTTATTTAGTTATTTAGTTATTTAGTTATTTAGTTATTTAGTTATTTAGTTATTTAGTTATTTAGTTATTTAGTTATTTAGTTATTTAGTTATTTAGTTATTTAGTTATTTAGTTATTTAGTTATTTAGTTATTTAGTTATTTAGTTATTTAGTTATTTAGTTATTTAGTTATTTAGTTATTTAGTTATTTAGTTATTTAGTTATTTAGTTATTTAGTTATTTAGTTATTTAGTTATTTAGTTATTTAGTTATTTAGTTATTTAGTTATTTAGTTATTTAGTTATTTAGTTATTTAGTTATTTAGTTATTTAGTTATTTAGTTATTTAGTTATTTAGTTATTTAGTTATTTAGTTATTTAGTTATTTAGTTATTTAGTTATTTAGTTATTTAGTTATTTAGTTATTTAGTAGTTATTTAGTTATTTAGTTATTTAGTTATTTAGTTATTTAGTTATTTAGTTATTTAGTTATTTAGTTATTTAGTTATTTAGTTATTTAGTTATTTAGTTATTTAGTTATTTAGTTATTTAGTTATTTAGTTATTTAGTTATTTAGTTATTTAGTTATTTAGTTATTTAGTTATTTAGTTATTTAGTTATTTAGTTATTTAGTTATTTAGTTATTTAGTTATTTAGTTATTTAGTTATTTAGTTATTTAGTTATTTAGTTATTTAGTTATTTAGTTATTTAGTTATTTAGTTATTTAGTTATTTAGTTATTTAGTTATTTAGTTATTTAGTTATTTAGTTATTTAGTTATTTAGTTATTTAGTTATTTAGTTATTTAGTTATTTAGTTATTTAGTTATTTAGTTATTTAGTTATTTAGTTATTTAGTTATTTAGTTATTTAGTTATTTAGTTATTTAGTTATTTAGTTATTTAGTTATTTAGTTATTTAGTTATTTAGTTTAGTTATTTAGTTATTTAGTTATTTAGTTATTTAGTTATTTAGTTATTTAGTTATTTAGTTATTTAGTTATTTAGTTATTTAGTTATTTAGTTATTTAGTTATTTAGTTATTTAGTTATTTAGTTATTTAGTTATTTAGTTATTTAGTTATTTAGTTATTTAGTTATTTAGTTATTTAGTTATTTAGTTATTTAGTTATTTAGTTATTTAGTTATTTAGTTATTTAGTTATTTAGTTATTTAGTTATTTAGTTATTTAGTTATTTAGTTATTTAGTTATTTAGTTATTTAGTTATTTAGTTATTTAGTTATTTAGTTATTTAGTTATTTAGTTATTTAGTTATTTAGTTATTTAGTTATTTAGTTATTTAGTTATTTAGTTATTTAGTTATTTAGTTATTTAGTTATTTAGTTATTTAGTTATTTAGTTATTTAGTTATTTAGTTATTTAGTTATTTAGTTATTTAGTTATTTAGTTATTTAGTTATTTAGTTATTTAGTTAGTTATTTAGTTATTTAGTTATTTAGTTATTTAGTTATTTAGTTATTTAGTTATTTAGTTATTTAGTTATTTAGTTATTTAGTTATTTAGTTATTTAGTTATTTAGTTATTTAGTTATTTAGTTATTTAGTTATTTAGTTATTTAGTTATTTAGTTATTTAGTTATTTAGTTATTTAGTTATTTAGTTATTTAGTTATTTAGTTATTTAGTTATTTAGTTATTTAGTTATTTAGTTATTTAGTTATTTAGTTATTTAGTTATTTAGTTATTTAGTTATTTAGTTATTTAGTTATTTAGTTATTTAGTTATTTAGTTATTTAGTTATTTAGTTATTTAGTTATTTAGTTATTTAGTTATTTAGTTATTTAGTTATTTAGTTATTTAGTTATTTAGTTATTTAGTTATTTAGTTATTTAGTTATTTAGTTATTTAGTTATTTAGTTATTTAGTTATTTAGTTATTTAGTTATTTAGTTATTTAGTTATTTAGTTATTTAGT